>VZUI01084887.1:0-133058 GCA_013401135.1 Cettia cetti | reverse complement strand
CTGCTCCTTTTTTTTTTTTTTTTTTTTTTTTTCATTTTTTCCTGCAGTTTTCAGTACATGCAGGGTTGGGTTACAGCTTTGGCATCGCTCTGGTTGTTTTGTCCAGGTGTCCTACACTTAACACAAATAAGTTGAGACAAGAGGCTTGAGAGCAGGGTAGACACAGCCAAATTCAGAGTGAGTAATGCAGGCGTTGAGGCAAAACGAGGTCAAAAAGAGCATTTGCAGGCGCTGCTCTGCAGGAAGGATCCTGCCTCTGTGCACAGCACCCACCATTAGCCACATGATGCTCTCACACCTCGTCCAGTTTTAATATTCAGAGGTGAAGCAGGATCAAAACCCAATTGTTGGCCAGGAGGGACTTCTAAGGTACCTCTGCCTGGGCCCAGGCTGCACCGTGAAGTTTGTGCTGTAGACATGTGTGTATAATTAATTTTTCAGCTTGCTCACCATTTTAAGAGAACACAAAGCAGGTTTTCTTCTGAAATAGCTCTCCCCACTGTCATCTCTTCTGAAAACTATCACTTCGAATTATGCAAAACATGTTGTTTTGTTCTGTTTTTAAAAAGGGTATACATCTATATATAAAAAGCCTGCATTTGAGTAAATTTGGTCTCAAAAAACCTTCCAGCTGAAATACAGAGCTGTTACATTTCATTTTGAAAATGTCAAACAACATGATTGGACTTTTTCCTAAAAAATGCTGTTGTTTTTTTTTTTTTTTTTTTTAATATGGATTTGTCTGGGTAACCCTTAACTGCATTTTCTGGATGAGTAAAATAATTACCTGAGAGCTTGTCACTGCCCACACAGCCCCAGAGCTCTCACCTGGCTTGGCTGGACCTGTGGAGAGCCTTGGGAAGGTGCACAGGTGGGGCTGCAGACTCATGACCTCTGCATTTTCAATGTGCACATCATACAAAAAAAGAGTAATTTGCAGTGTCTATGTGAAGGAGGTTCCAGCTAGAGCCTCTCAGCCAAAATGCAGAGCTCTTGGAGACCTCTGTGCATCCCCATCATGTCCTCTCCCAGGGAAGGGAGGTGCAGTCAGCACCCTAAAAAATACTCGTGCTAAATTAAAAAAAAGGAGACGAGGAATAAAATTGATTTCTCTGGTACAAGGTGGCTTTCCTTCCTTGAGAGCTTCCTTTTCAGGTCTGCCTCTTGCTCACCTGTGTCTGAGCAGTGGCACAGGTACGGTTTGGCCCAGCTGTGGTGCAGATGTGTGATGGTCACTGCCAACACCCAGCAGGATTTACATTGCAGTGATGGTGCAGAAAGCCTCAAAAAGAAAATTTTGCATGAACTGGAGCTTCATCCTTCTGAAACAAGGATGCACCTTGAGCCAGGATAGCATGTCCTGCTGCTCTTTTTTGGTTTTTAGCTGCTCCCGGGGCTGTTCTTCAGCTCTCTGGGAGAAGGGAGTGGGATAAAATAGACATCACATGGCACTAATGCTGCTCTCTCCCAGGCACAAGAATTGGCCTGGCTGAGGCATCACAATGAATAAGAGCAGGAAACAGCTCTTGCCAAACAGCTGGCTGGCATAAGGAGAAGCTCTTGCTGGTAGGAGAATTTGGGAACAAATATTTGTCTTGTGCCAGCTCTGCTGAGCTGCACAGCTGATCCCATGGCAGCTCCAGAGCTTCCAGTGGGCTGGAGAATCAAACCTGAATCCTGCATGGATCATGCCAAAGCTTGGTAGGGGACACACCAACAATTTCTGCTGTGATCTAGGTCAGGGAGCTCTGATAACCCCGTTGGTATCTGCTCACTGTGTGCAGAGCTGTGCCTTGCGTGGGTGCTGCCCTTGTCCCTGTCACCAGGGCACACTGCTGGGATGCTGCAGCTGGTGCTCCCTGGGGCTCAGCAGGACACATTTTCCTCTGCAGTGGGGAGGTCTGGGGCACCTGGTGGTGTTTCCAGCTTTTCCCCCTGCCTGTGCAAGGCTGCTGTGTCTGGGTGTCAGAAGGACCCCACGTCTGTGTTGGGTCTTTGGCAGACACCGGTCAGACACAGCCACCAGGATCTGTGGTGCCCCAAAAGAGACTTCCAGATGGCTTTAGCTCCCAAATCGCATTGCTTTGGGGCAGGTGTATATCCCAAACTGTGGAGTAGAGCAAGCCCAGGCAGAGTGAAGGGCCTGGCTATGAGATTTTAGCAACTTGTGTTGCTGCTTCTGCCTGCTGCGATCTGTGCTTCTAGGAACTGAGAGCCCTGAATGTAAACACACAACTGCATCATCTGATCCTTCTCAGAGCATTGTTTGTTTGGGGTCAACTTATCTCCTTTTCAAGAACAGGATGTTTAAGAAAAAATTATATAAAGCCTATCTGTAATAGTCTTAATTGTAAACCAGCCTCTATACTTTCAGACTGGAACCTAATTAATCATTGGCTGTACAGGGAACTGATTAATTGCTTTGCTGCTCTTTACTCATATAAATCTTTGATTTAGTGATTACTGCATTTTGATTTATCGCTTACTATGCAAGTGATCAATATTTATGATGAATGGATAAATTCAACTACCACCTATTTTGCAATGTTGTATATACATACATATATGATCTGATATATAAAACACACATAGTTTTCAATGTCTATTTTTAATTATCCAGACTGAAAATATGTATCTTTTCTCCCACAGTGATGTTTGTTTTCTGACAGTGTCTTACAGTAGTGTAAATTAGGAGTAACTCCACTATGGGCAACACTGAAGAAGTAATGAAGAAGAATCTGGATTTAAGACAGAGAAAATATCCAAAAGGGAAGAGAATTTATGTAAATAAAAAAATAACTGAAGAAAAGGCCTTACATTTTTGCTAAAACCCCTTCTAGGGACAGAGCCTTTACTAGTGTAAACTGGTATAGATCCTGGCCTAATTTTTGTTGCCTATCTTTCTTCAAAGTCCTTCAATTCAATGTGAATCTGATCTCGGGGATTATTACACAGGAGTCTGACTGTCTGCAGTCCTTCAGAATTACAAACTAATTGTGGGATAAGAGCTATATATAATTTACTAGCTATGGATTTGTTTTCCTGCTTTCAGAAGTCCCTTTACCTTCCCCCCCTCCCAGTAGCTGAACGTGGTTTGAGTGAGAATGGGACCTCACTGGTGGCAGCTCATCCAAAGCCCAGTGACCAAGGCCACCCCAAACCTGGGAGAGGAGAGGGGGTTAGCAGGAAAGAGCCCACTCTGAGGCCTGGCAACTTCAGAAACCCTCTGGCAATAAGACATATTTGATAATGCCTTTGCTCTGATTCCAGGAGGGCTGTGTAGATATTACAGTAAATGGACTCTGTCTGGCCCATGGCTCCTTGAAAATAAAACAGAAGGGTGTGATCAGCATGGGCCCCAACCTGCTCTGAGAGCAGCATCTTCTGTCATCTTAGCCAAAAAACCCTCCCCAGTGAATCATCCAGGTGTGAGCCCAAGGTGAGCTGGAGTTGGCGGAAGGACTTTTGCTTTCTTCAAAGGATTTGTGATTGGGTCTTTGTGCTTGTGAATCTTCTCAGGAAGGGAAGGTCCTCTCTGCTCCCTTCACTGACACACAGATGCTCATGCAGTGGAAAGCCCAAACTGTAAACTAGCAAGGCTATGACCTGTGCCCTTTTTAGGGTTCATGTTAAGGCTTTGGTCCATCTGTGGACTCTTACTTATGTAGTCAAAGGTCAGACAGACTCATCCTGGAGCTTCTGGTAGAGCTGGGTAACCAGTGCACATCCCCCAGCAGTTTTATTCCTGTTACACCAGTCCTTGTTGGAATTAGGCACACTTAATTGTAAATGTCAACTTCTCCCATGGTGTTCCGTACTTATCTTTGGCTGTTTTACTGAACAAACCTGATCCCCAGTAGAAGGAGGACATTTGGCATTTTCTGTAGGACCTCTCATCACCTGGAATACATCGGGATATTTCCTGTGATGTTCACATGCCCGTGGAAAGCTAAGCAGACACTCATTAGGAAAGATAAGTTGTTCTTCTAGGGAGCTGTGTTAAAAAATTGGGTCAGTTGTTTTGTTTTGGTTTTTTTCCCCTTCCTCCCATAACTGTTCAGGTAAAACTTGATGCCTACTGTGAGCAGAAAGAAGAGAGGAACTCCCTGTCTGCAGTGAATCCAGGCTCAGCTCTCCTGCTCCAAGCAGCCCCTGAGGTGAGTCCAGCACTCTTCATTATTTATTTTGTTCTGGGGCACTGTCCAAGAGTTATGACCAGTGTTCTTCAGACTCTGATATATATTACATGTGCTTAGAGGAAACCCATTCATCTGTCCCTTGTCTCTCTCCCCCAGAGCCCGGATTTCCTTGATTGTAAAGCAAGATAAAGCTGCTATCTTGACTTTAAAGACTCTGGGAAGAAATGTGTTCACAGTCTCCCTCTCTCTTCAGCTTATTATGCATCCCTGCTGTGATGGACACAATTTTTGTCTCCCTCCAGCTTCCTCCATTCTTGTCTAAACAGCTGAGAGAATTCTAGCTGAAGAATTGAGCCTCTTTACTCCACAGAGAAATATATTCCCACCTCGTTGCTTTTGGATGTGGAAGGGAGAAGCAGGCCCTTGTCCTGCTGGGTTTGTCTCATCTCTCCTGAAGTGAAGCTGATGCCTCACTGAGGAGGATCAAACAAAACTGTTGGGATATCCAGGCTTCAGCTGCATTTAAGGTGTCCCAAAAGCTGGAAGGAGACAAAAGGGCCCTGCTTTCCATCCTGTTGTTGCACAAAACACTGCAGTTGTAACTGGGATAGGGAGCCACAGAAGTCTACATCGCTGGAATTAAAGGAGGGGAGGGAAAAAGGAAACAGAGCTAGAAAAGCTTTTGCAACTCGAAAAAAACTATAATAAATCCATGAGCTATGCATAGCCCCAGGGCTTTATGACCACGAGCAGCCATGAGGGAATGACTTGAACTTACCCAAAGCCGTTAATTACCTGGCTGAGATCAAAAGCCTAAGTAAGGGAGTATATTTACGATGCACCTTACAGGATATGTTTCAACTTTCTAGATTTTTTTTATTAATTGGTTTGATTAAATAGATTTAAAGAGCCTGGGCAGAGGCTTCTAAATCATACTCCATATTGATCTAATGAAATACTCAATAAATTTACTAATATGGCTCCTTTGCTTTGTGCAGTCTGAAAGGAAATGCCACTCTAAATGGCGATAACTCAGTGTGGAGCCTCAGGAGTGACTCATGGCGTGCCAGGGGGATGCTGGGAAGATGTTGTCCTACAATTTGCAGGACAGCTCAGAGTCTAACAGCACTTCCAGGCTCCTGCCCACTCTGCCCCAGCTTTCCTGCCCCATTTTCCATCCTCTTGACCAGCTTCTTGTGCCATTTCCAGATTTCACTGACGTTCACCACCAAACTGTGTTCAATATACGGCTCAGCTGAGACCTCCCCGAGCAGAACTCTGCTTCACAGTACTCTGCTTTATAAATACACCACACAATGTGTGGTCTAAATAAAATAAATCCTGCTCAGCCCAGGGTAGATCTAATGTAGAAAATGTATGATGTTTATTCCCTCCTGATGCAATAAATTGAGAATGACTGGATGGAAAGTTTACAGCTTTTTGGCGTTCACTTATATTGATGGAAATCAAGAGTTTGGACAAGAAAAATCAGGAGTTTGGGCAAGAACAATCCCTTCCTGCCCCAGGGCAGAAAGCTGTGATCACACAGTCTCTGCTGGCTGCAGTTTTGCTGGCTGAGCACGTTGCCATCTCCTGCATCTCCAGATCTGGCTGTTTCCCTGCGCAATGTTCAGCTTTTTGTATGGAGGATCCTTAGAGCTGGGTTTTCCTAAGTGAACTAACTCAGTAAAGGCTATTTTACTACATTAACACTAAATAAATGGACTAAATAATGAATAAATAAATACACTAAAGTGCATTTACTTAATGAATGTCTTTACCAGGACGTGGCTATGCAGATGATCCAGCTGCCATATGTACAAGTGGGAGAAAAGGAGTTGGAGGTGATGGGGAGCAGTGCCCCTGTCCCACCTCCAGCCCTTGTCACATACAGCACCTGAGTTGGTTTACCTGAATTTTTACCTATTTAAACACCCTTGAGCCATGTAAGTTAATGTTCATGGGTGCCTGGGAAATGCTAATGAAAACTGATTTGCTAGAAGGCAAATTTAAACACATGCCAGCCTGTCTGCACAGAGCTCTGGCAGTTTGGGGTTGAATTTCACCAGACAATTACAGGATGTCCCATCAGTTTGTGTGAGCAACCATTGCTTCTGACAAATATCAACAATTTCATTCATAGGCAATTTTTGTGTCATGCTGGAATATTGTTTTACTAGTCAGTCTAATATAGGTTTTAATTTTTTTATCTTCTCTATATTTCAATTAATAAATTTAGAACAACATCTTTTTGAACACTGTGACTCAAAGTCATTCTATGGCATCAGGGCTCGCCCAATAAATTAAGGATACTCCTCAGTCTCATCCAAATATCTTTGTGATTTCTCTCTTACTTATTATTTTTCTTATATTTTTCTCATTTTCTTGCACTTTTTCTCTTCATCCTCTTTTCTGGGATGGAATTAATTTTTAACTCCAAACATAAATCCTAGAGAGGAGATCCCACTGCTGATGTATTTACTAATGGCTGTGAAAATCAGAACCAGAGAGGCAGGGAAAGAGGAAGATGGCAAAGACAAATATATTTGGAAACAGCTAACTGAGGAACAAATTAAAAATGCCCATTTGAGTAAAAACAAACCAACTAAACAAAAGAGGCTCCCCTCTGAAGAATATAACCTCAAATCTTTTGTCTGCCTTTATTGAATCTGCATCCCCGGATCTTGGGAACAGCTTATGAATTTTGACAGCTAGAAAATAACCCCTGACATTAAATAAAAAAGTCAAAGCTTTTTTTGGCTCAGAAAACCCATAGTTCTCTCCTCTTACAGGGTGCAGGTTTGTGATGCATCTTGGATCCTGAGAGTGAAGAGGAAAAAGGAATAGGATGGAAGGAAAAGGATGAAACAGATTTGAGTGGCAAGACAAGGCCACAGCTTGGTGGGCCCAGTTTTGGACTAAAATCCCATCCAAACCCCCCTCTGCTGGCACTGCTCTGGCAGCCAGTTAATTTCTTTCTGACATCCAAGTGATCCTCAGAGTTGTGCCATGAGTCCCAAGGTAAGGGATGGCCCCAGGGACTCTGGTGTCATTCAGTGTGCAGAGGTGCTGCTCTGGGGCCTGATGCACCTCCCATGTTAATACAAAGCTATTTCTCCAGTGCCTCTTTACAGCAGATGTTTCCCTGTGCTTAGATTTCTTCCTTCTACTTGCAATACTTTCACCTCCAGGAACAGCAAATACCAAGCTCCATTCCTTTCCAGACAGTTTTATGATACATATGCTACCAATGCTCCTTGTTTCCACCTTTACTTCTGGCTCACAGAAACATCCACTGACCCTCCACATTCTCCCTCTGTAAGAGAGCTGTGGCCCTTTGGAAAATGCACTAAAGGAAAACACAGGAAAATCTTGCTAGCACTGACACATTCAGCAGTGCCTGCAGGTGGTGGGAGCAGGCTCAGTGATGTCCCTGTCCTCCTTTGGTAAACGTGCCCTCATCTGTCTGATGTGCTGTGCTACAGGCATTCAATTCCTTTTCAAATCACTGGTTCAGTCCTACCAATGTGAGCAGGCAGAAGGGGCTTTTGTGTTTCCAAGGAACAAAACGAGGAGGACTCTGTAAACACCTCATATCTGGGTGTTTGCTACAAAAGCCTCTTAATTTTCTGAGAGAAAAGAAAAATGCCCACAGAATACACCTGAAAATAATTTCTGAGTTTACAAGGCAACATGCAGCTTCTCAACACATGATCAAATGTTGCTGTTTCTGAGGGTTAACACAATAAAAAGGCATCCAGGAAAGAGTTGGTGAAGTTATCAAGTTTCTGCGTGAGAAAAAACCCCTAAACCCAAACAAAACAATCACACCCCTCAGCCCCAAACCAGTGGGATGCTCTAGCCATGATCTCAGGGTGTGTGACTGCAGTGTGGGACACCAGGGGATATAACACCTAGGTGAAATATGCTCCTCAGGAATTCACCACTTGCCTGTGAAAGGAGCCAAGAGCTGTAATCAACTTACCCACTGCATTTTCTCCTGCTGTTCACTAATGAGTGAAGGCAAAGCAAACAGCACACTTGCAGCTCCATCACACCGAGTTTTACCTGTAGCCAGTGGGTCCCTAATCAGAATTAAAGCAAAACAGGCAAAATTAGCTTGTTAGCATTTTTCTCTGTTAGCATTGGAGAAATGTCACTTTTTGCCTGAGGCACTTCTGGTAGCTTTACCACAAAGGAAAATGCTATTGTACCAGCTACGTCCCTAAACGTGTAGTCCTGGGCATTCAAACGTAGCAAGACTGATGATCTGATATTTCTCTCTTAATTTATGCAAAAAAGGAAAGAGGCTGGGGATGGGGCAGCCCAGTCCTCAGCTCAAAGCATCATGAAACTGTCAACTAACAAGAGCTTTTTAGTCCTCCTTGATGTATGGATTTCTAACTTTTTGTCCTAACAGAGAGATAACCCTTTGCAGAATAATTTGAAGCCAACTGGAAAATAGATTTCCCTCTCCTAGTTATAATTTCCATGCCCTTTGGGAATAGTCCTCAAAGGCTAAACATCTGATTCTTTTTCTTGTTAGTTCTGACAAGCAGCATGCAAGCCAGGGCTATTTTGTGAGCTGCTTCCTCCACACCCCCTCCACAGCCAAAAGCAGAAGGTATCAGTCCTTAGGAAGAGCCCATGCCTTGGGCAAGAGTGGCCAACTGTTCAGGAAGAAATTACCAGTCTTGTGTTCAGTTTCCTCTTCTGCCAAAGATTCCCAGCATCATCTGAGGCAAGTCCTGTATCCTCTTCACACTTAGCTCTGTGTCTGTGACACGAGGAGAGCTCCAGGTCTTGTCTTAAGGATGGATCCTCAGAGATGAGCAAGTGAGGTGTGATCCAGAGGTGGGGGCTGCTTAAGCAGATGTGCTGATTTGGGGAGTGACATTTTTAGTGGGAAGGCTGAAATTGTTCGTAAAGCTACAAGAGCTTTTGAGTTCACAGACCAGTGCATGGAGAAACAGAGAGATTTTAAGTCAGCCTGACTCAGGTGAAGCTTTAGAAGGCAGCATGGACTTGAGGAACTCAGAAATCTGGGTTAAACCAACAGGAAATTGTCAATGAGCACAACAGTGCTGGCATCCAGAGTTAAGACAGAATCCTTAGGCAGGCTCTAACTCAAGAGAAAGGGCTTCAGCACTGCCCACAGCCACCTTGAACCAGAACAGTGGAGACAGCCTCTTCTTTCAACAGCAACCAATTGCATCATCAGCTCTAAGAGGGGTTTCTAAAAAGGTGGTGCCAAGTACTGGAGCCTCCACTGAAAATGTTGGTGCCACAAGCACAGAACTTTGTGTGTTCAACTGAGATCCCCTGCACAGCCTGCAAAGAGGCAGCCAACAGCCCTGTGTCTGTGAGCAACCACTGCACGTGTGAGCACTGTGCTGGGGCTGCAGCAGTGTGCCACTGCACCCTCAGTGCCACCAAAAACATCCTGGGAATTGGAGAACACGTATTTAAGGCAACTCTTTAAAGCATTATTGCTGTCTGAACAGCCAGCTCTTCACTACACAGGGCAATGAGGGCAGGGGACAGTGGAAAATCCAGATGAGTGAAGGCTCAGCTTTTGTGGGGCAGAGCTCCCTGGGCACAATATCACTGAGAAACCATGTGAGTGAAAGTGTGCTGCTGAGTTCATAAACCACTGCATCTGAGCTAATATCAGCCCTGCTGAGACCCCAGACCAGCCTGGACAGGACACCTGGGGTGCTTGTTCCTCCTTCCTGGCTGATCCTATGCAGAGGAGCTCCCTGTGCACAGCAGAGAACTGACTCTTCCTGTCTCTCAGGGGTGAGCTTCTCATAGAGGCACAAGGTCTGTCCCAAATTGTGTTCTTCCAAAACAAAGCCTGGTCTTTTTAATTTATCTAAAATACAACCCTAGAAATGGCACATCTCTAGGTGTTCCTTGTTTAATATATTTTAAATAACACCACTGATATAAGGCACTTTTGGAATAACATTAACATCTGGGCTGACCCTGCCTCCCTACCAAGTTTGAGCCTGATGTTAATTAAAACAGGCAAGTTATAAACCCCAGGAAATGGCAGCTGACCCTTGACTATGAATGTAATGCTGTAATAATATGCTGTAAAAACGAGGCATAGTCAAACTGCTGCCCAGGTTGTTCCTAGAACGATGCTCTTTCTTTCTCACCACCATGCTCCCTCTCTCCAAGAATGAGATCATTATCCCACTGGCACCCTCAACAGGCTCTGGTTTTGGGGCAGTAGCCTTCTCATTCTGAATCACCCCCAAGAAAATGATCCCCCCTGACAGGAAAAATTGCCTCTCTTCTGAGAGGCACTTCTCATTTCTGTGTGAAAACTGCTTCCTGACCACATGTGGTCGCTGAGGATCCTGTGATGCTCTGTCAGGACGGACTTAACCTGAGCTGCCCTGTTGTTTGGAAAAATATGGAAAAATAAGGAGGAGTATTTTCTGCTTTCTGCTCCTTATTCCCAGCTGTACGTGAGTGGGGAGGGTGGGGGAGGATGGCCCCAGGACAGAGGGATGCAAACCCTGGAGCTGAGGGCAGAGGGGAAGTTTGCTGTGAGCCACCTCCAGAGGTGGCAGTGAGAGGCTGCACTTTCCACTTGTGTGTGTCCCTCCCTGTGACTTCCCTTTCTTTGGTGGTCCAGAAATGAAGAGCTGGAGGTGTCTGTGATGGGGAGCCAGGTAACAGCTGAGAGCAGGAGGGGAGATGGGGTCAGGGGAGAACTGGACTGGAGAAACCCCAGACTCATCACCACATCTCTCACTGACTAAACATGAGATGTGATTTGGAAGTAATTAATGGAACATTTCTGTTGTTGTTGGAAAACACAGTACTGTTGAAATTGGAACGTTTCCTCTCAAGATGTTGCTTTTTGTCAAGCTATGAATGAAAATAACCCAACAAAACCCAAACAGAAAAACCCTTCCAAAACTAAACAAAACAAGCAAACCCCTAATCCAAAGAGTTCCTTGTCCTGCAAACACCTCTGAAGAGACCCTACAGGTTTCAGTTCCTGTGGCCCATCGGAAGCCAGCCCAGCAGCATTCACAGTGTCCCACAGAATATGTCCCTTTGTTTGTAAATAAATTTAATGAGATTTTGAACAGATACATTTTATCTTCTGTGTGAGCTGAAGGAACCAGGATATGAGCCTACGAAGGGCTGGGTTGTAATGGATACACCCTGCCCCTTCTCTCTTTGAGGCATGGGAAAGGTCAACTTTTGTCCTCTAAAATGTGTCACAGCTATAAATACGACTGCATAATTTATTGCAAATTGTTTAGCAAATTTATTGCAAACTATTAATAAACCTCCTTGAAACAGCACAATTGAGCGTGTGCAATAAACAAGGGAAATATTTGCTTGATTCAAACCACATTGGATGATGTTAAATTAATGTTGAATAGATACATTTGAAGGCCTGGAGGGATGAGTGCAGGCAGCCACCGGATGCTGAGCGCCCGCCCTGAGCACACATGTCAGAAGATGTCGGGGAAGTGACCAAACCTTTTTGTCAATGGCTTAAAGCTGAGATAAGCCCTGAGTGTTTAAATTGGCAATTCTAATAGCTACCTGAATCCAATCCAATTCACAGCAGCTTGGCTTGTAAGGCAATCGGTGATACAGTGTTAATGCCAACTAATCTGATAAAAATTGACACAATGACAACGTTGGGCCATTAGTTACCAGCAGTTTTTATGTCTGTGTAAATCCATCGTGTTTTACAAGGTGCAAGGGGATTCTGGGAGAATCTTTTTTTGGTCGGGTTTTTTTTTTTTTCAGAACCATGGAAATAAAGAGGTTTTGCCACCGAAGCAAACTCATCCTCTCGCTGTGTGCTGAGAGTGTTAAATGGCAAAATTCATCACAACTAATTTCTATTTGCCATCTATTAGGCTACATTGTTTTGTCCTCAACGTCAGGTTAAATAATGAACCTCTCCGAATAGAGTAAATTAACCTCCACTTTATGTTCATGTCATTGTCAAATGGAAACATCACTTGTACAAATGAAAAAGATTCATTAGTAAAGCTAATGCATAGGCTCCACTCCAGTAAAAGATAAGAGCGATTGAGGCCTTGTCATAATGCAGTGTTGAACCGCTGGCTTGTTATTTATGATGCCTGCCATAATCTTTGGAGATTATTTTCAGCAATGGTAATTAGCACACAATGCATCAGGAACAATTATGGAACAATGTCTTAGCTTGACAGGTATGCCACCCTGCTGCAGGCAGGCTATGATCCATGAGAAATTCAATCAAATCTGCATGCTGCAGGGAGTTTATTAATATTTCTCCTTCCGAGGCAGTTTGAAAGGCAGCTATGCTTGACCGGCCACCCAAAAATAGTTAGCAGAGTGATATGAGTGTGCTCCTTGTTAATACACACCTATCTGCACAGAGCCTTCCTGTGCACTTAGAGCTGATTAAAATAATGTCTGTGAGTTTGCTATTTACCACGGTGAAGAGAAAATTGCTACCTCTGCTCGCTGGCCATGGGGCCTCGTTCAGGGTAGGCTGTTGCTGAAGGAGCTCTGTAACGAAGTGGCAAATTCCAGCACTGACACAAATCCTGTAAGTCTGCTGGAAGCAGGGGGACTATGCTGATTTACAGCTCTTCACATCCCAGCTTAGGAATCAAAGTGTCCCTGATTAGGGCAATTTTCCCTCAAATAGCACAAATGCAACAGCGTGGAGGTTTCTCGTGGAGGTTTCTCGTTTCAGGCATCCCAACAATCCTGTGTGAAGCCTCTCCTGAGGGGTCTGGGGCTTGGACAGGGCACAGAGGAGAAATGTGGTACAGAGTTAATGTGTGTGACACCCTTGGGGTGTAGATGTAGCCTCTGTGGCCACAACTGATTCTGGTACCTGCTGAAAAACTCTTCAGGTATTTTAGAGACAGCCCCACAGACACCATTTTTCTTTTTCTATGTAGTGACATGAGGATCTTCCAGCCAGCTTCTATCCCTGCCCTGGAGGGCATGGCAGAGCTGCACAAGCGAGAGCCAAGCTGAGGCGAGGAGAGACACAAATCAACCATGCACCATTCTTTGGAAAGACAATTGTTTTTAAACTTTATTAAAAAAAAAAAAAAAAAAAATCACTGCAAAGCCTGAGAACACCTTGGCCAGGTCTCTCTCTCTCTCTTGGCTTCAAGTTTTCTAGGGGTACATTTTGAGATAACTTCCTGATAAATGTTGTTTAACAACTTGTTTGGTTGCTAATAGACTGGGGGATACTTCATCATCCTCATTCAATAAAAATACATCATCCTGCTTCTTTCTACATGCAGAAGTGCTAGTGCTAAATGCACATTTCTGCCCATTCTGTTATTAATGATTTATCATTGTCATCCTTTAATAGGCTTATATCATTATTAGGATTTCTTTTGTTCTTAATAATGCTTAAAGATCATCAAGAAATGGAATTCATGTGCACATGTCAGTGGGTGAAGAGACACCCTTAAAAGAGGGGGACAGCTCTGAGTGGAGAGCTGGAGTGTGGGAGGGACGGCTGGATGCATTTAGAGGCACCAACCATATTATAAAATCATCAGTCAGAGAGGAATTGTTGCTTTTTGTTTATTTTAACATTATTTTCCATGGGGACTGCTGCTAGGGCCTGAAAGGCATGCCTAAGTTGTTTTTTTTTCTAATGCAAACATTGTTTGGTATTTCTGTTGCACACAAACTCTTTCCTTCCTCTTGTTTGGTATTTAAATGTATGGATGGCTTGTGATTAGGAGCAGGTGGAGGGGGAGAACAGGACAAAGTGATTTTAAGTCACTCCTCTTTTGTGCCACCATCTGTTCCTGGGCTGGAGTGAAACTGAATGCACAAAAAACTGATCTGCACCATAACTTTTCCAAAGAAAATGAGGATGATCAGGAGAATCCCCAGGGACATGAGCCTGATGGGAGAGGTCACACCCTCCTCCTCTATACCCTGACAGATTGTTGTGCTGCTTTTCTGCTCGGAACAGACGAGCCACCGTTTATTAATTATGGGTTGTTCTGCTGCTGAACCTAAAAATTTGGCCCCCCTGTGCTGGGTGCTGTATTAACACAGGGCTCAGTGGCAGCCATCGGCCCCCAAGACCTTACAGTTTGCAGGGAAGAGAAAAGCAAACAGATGGATGCAACAAACCGACTGCGGGAGCATGGAGTAACCATGAGACAATTATGATCCGTTAAACTATTCAGGTCAGGAAATGCACTGCAATACCATCCCCAATTGAAACACTAGAAGGATGCTAAATGGGCAGAGGGCAGAGTGTAATGATTAGATTTGGGACAATGGATCGAATGTTCTGTTGCGGAGATTGCCACTGGATTTTTAATGACCAGTTCTGATCATGGCTTGTGTTTTACAGACTGCCCAAGGAATTTGTGTCTCCAGTTGCTTCAAACCTTCTTGGTGTGCACCCTGTGAAGGCCTGGAGGGCTGATGTTTAACACTCATGTTAATTTTGATGAGATAGTCTGAAATAACAAAGCAGCAATCAGCCCAAGGGATTGCTGCAGCCACAAGGGAAGCATCTCCCATCAGCAAACAACTTTTGGTTGCTGTAGCCATTCTTGCAAAGATACCTGTGGCTCTACATACCTAGGAACACTGCAAGTTGCTTGGGGACTGGTTCAGGATGTTCCAAGGTCATTTTTTCAGCGTGTCTGTGAGTCAGCTCAAGGAGAGGGGCCTTTAGAGGGCACTGAAGAACACCTTGCTGAGCTCCCAGGTTCCTCAGGGATGGTTGGTGCTGTGGTTGTGGCATCTGAAGGAAGCCTTGTGCTCATTCCCACCCCAGATTAGTGACTATGCTTGACTGGGACAGAGCCCAAAAGCAGTGCAGGAGGTGAGCAGCTCTCCCAGGAGCTGGAGATCAATGAGATGTTCCCAGCCCTCCTGCTCTGCCCCTGTGCTCAGGGACACCCAGAGCTCTGTGTGCTCCTCGTTTGTGTCCTGTGCAGCCCTGCCTGCTCTGTGCAGAGCAGCACTGGTCAGGACACCGTGCTGCACAGCAGAGAAGGCCCCTGAGGGGCTGAAGACAGTCCCAGTCCAACTCAGAGCGTTTCCCTCCTCTGTCCACCCCAAGGGAGGCTGAGATCCTTCAACACCTGGCTCCTAAGTAGGACTACTCTGGAGGTGATGTTGGCCTGAGATCTCCAGTGATGCAAACATCCAGTGAGTGAGGACAGAGCAGCAATGTCCCTCAGAGACTTAGAACAGTTCACTGGTGAGAGCAGAGCTCCTGCCTGTTGCTGAAAGGGCCCTTCCAGGCTGTGGGCTTCTCTGTACTTGTACTCACCTTCTGTGAATGTTTGGGTTGGCTCCAACCTGTTGTAGCTCTCCAGAGCTTAACATCTTTAAGTCAGGTATTCAGTGCTCTTCAGACTCCAGGTTGGTCCATACAGCCATACCCTGACAAAAACTGCTTAATGCTTTATACAAGTATTTTCTTTTTAATGATTCCGGCCAGAGATGCTGAGTTGAAGAACCAAACTAATTTCATGTGCTTCTCCAACACCCCATTATGACATTTATGACATATTTTTCTGTTTAGAGGGATGATTTTTTCCAGATGCCAGTACATCTAAAACTACCTAATGAGATTTCCACAGATGTAGAGCTTAAAACCATCTATGGTATTTTTATTTTTCTCTCTAAGTAATGATACTTTCCAACTGAAACATTTCCTGAATAAAGCACTAGAAACAATTGAATGTGTATCAGATTCATAGAAAGAAAACCTTTTTCATTGGCAGGCAAATATTGTGATTGAGCCTTGGCTTTTCACCCACTTGATTTGAAATGGGTTTTATTTTCTCTGGAGTTGGCCAAGATTTAAAGACAAAATTTCAAACCTAAATTTTGGGGTGGACAGGGGGTGTTTCAAAGGCCCTGTAGCTCTTCTCTGCAGTAACATCACCTTCCTAATTATCTTGTCTTGCTCTGTACATTGCAAAGGAGGTATTACTGGTTATGTTTTACACTGGGAAAACACAGGAACAGAAAGATGAAGTGACTCATGCGTGATTCTCCCTCTTTTCTCCACAGGTGGAAGAAGCCAATATTTCCCTGAGGACAGCTGGTGCTTCCCCTCTTTTGTATTTTCATCCTTTGGGGGCTGGTGATGATGAGGGGTTTGTATCCCTCCATCCCTGCTCTTCTTGCCATCCCTTATCTGTGAGTAAGAGGGAGGAAACCAGGATGACAAGTGTTATCCCACCAGCCTGCAGGGTGCTTTGGGGTGCCCAGAAGAAAACTGGGAAGCTGCTCGTGGTGGTGATTTGATCTGAGCCTCAGCAGGGCAGGGTATTTATATTTATATTGCTGCTGGATGGTCATTTTCATCCCTTTTGTTCCTCACACTTTTCTTTCCTGGCACAGCTGATGAGACCCACAGTTTGTTCAGGATCAGGGGAAGCACATGACTCTCAGAGAGCCTTTCCCCTAGGGAATATGGAAGAGCACAAGGACAGGATCCTGTGTTATTTGGTGGCTGGTGCTGGGATTACTGGCCTGAGCCTGATACCCAAGATGTGGGGACATGAGAAAGCTGTTTAACTGTGGCTTGGGTGGGTGTAAGTCCTGCTATCTACTGCTTCCCCACATGTCTTCTTGCTTTCACACAAAAAAATTATTATATTCTTTCAGTGAAGAATGACCCCTATTACACTTAAAATAAATTGCAGCATTGTCTGGAAATATTTAAGCTGAATCTCTCTCACTCTTGTAGGAGCAGAACACCCACAACCAAGGAAGGGAGGCTGGGCTGTTCCAATGCTGAACTCAGCCTTGCAGATGTCTGTCACCTGTTTCTAAGGAAATGTGCAAGTGTTTGGGAAAGAGCAGGGCTTCATTGTTATTGTGGGAATCTGAAACCACTCTGAACTTCGCCTTTCTATCCTCTTTCCAAATTTCTTTTGGGTTTTTTTTTGGTCTTGGAGATTTTTTTTGGTTTTTTGGTTGGTTTTTTGGTGTTTTGTTGTTTTATTTGGTTTTTTTTTTTTTTTTTTTTTTTTTTTTTTTTTTTTTTTTTTTTTTTTTTTTTAACAGAAGAAAAATTGCTGGGCTCATACTCCACTAACTGGTTTGCATTAAGGACTTTTTTTCTGCAAAATGCCAAGGGCTCTTAACTCCTGCCCAAGCCAAAGCTGCTCATCACTTTGCCAGAACTGAGCTGTAAGATTCAGATTTGTGCCACAAGCTAAAAAGTTGATCTCCAGTTGGTGTTAACTGATCCCTTCAGCCAACACCCCCACTCCTGGCTGGGGAAGGCTGTCACTCAGCATCACACATGGAATTAATACATGAACCCAGACTGTACCTGCAGCAGCTTTTCCATTCACGGGGCCCACACATCTTGCCCTACTAGGCAGACAACTGGGCAGGGAGAAATGAGTAGTTTGTCTTCTACCTGCTGATGGGAGCTGCTAAACAAAAAGCTGTTGGGCCAACAGAGAAAGTCAGAAGCTGGATGTCTGCAAAACAGGAGGAGAAACCTCCTGGCCTGGATCTGGCCCTCATTTTCTTTCTGAACAGCCCAGAACTTGTTTATTCCCCTTTCAGCTACTGCATGGGACTCTTTACTGCACTCCATCACCAAAATCCTGTGCCTTCACCCTCGGGCTTGCCAGGTCACTGTGCCTCTCAGGAATAGGAGTAACAGACAGCCTGAGCAAGCAGAAAGCATGGCATGATTCTTGTCAGGAGAAACCTTCCCAAACTGGCACCATTGTTATGCAGGAGTCTGTTCTCCACCCCTCCACAGGAAACAAACCCACTGCAGGGTAGGTTTTACAGGAGAGCTGTGCCACATCCAGCACAACCTCACTGACACCAAATTCAATAAATCAAGATCAGGATCAAGAGGATCATCCAGCTGCTGCATGGGGTGGGACTGCCAGCGGAGATCATTCTGGATCCAGAAGCAGGTTTGTGTTCCTGCTAACAAAAGAGGAATGGGCTTATTTGGAGTCAAAGCCAACCTACCACTCACTCAGTGAAATGTTTTGGTCTTAGAAACCACCTTGAAGAGGGTGTAAATAATGTACACCTTTGTATTTCATGTAATAAAACAGTTCCTGGTCAGCTGCCCTGTCAGTTAAGGATTACACACCCACTCCTTTTCATGATTAATCAGATGTCAGGCTGTATGTGTTCTCCCAGCATATCATCCCATGGCAAGCAGCAGCACTTTTACAAATGTAGAAAGAAAGAAAAAAAAGAAACAATAATAGGAAAAAGAATTATTTTTATGTGTACTCATCTTAAGACATATTTTTCCATTCAGTAATTTGAAAAAAAAAAATAACCATCTGGAAAAAATCATATTATGGACAAGGCGTGTCATGACATTTACAGCAAATATTTTTGCTGTTAGTATCAAAACCAGCTCTTTGCTCTATCAAGGGCTGAATATTCGTATACACATAAGTGTTCAGTAAATAAAAGGGCCTCTGCAGAAACTCAGAGCTGGGTGATCTGGTGCTCCCAGCATTCACATTCTCATTTGTTTATACTGGTTTGAAACCCATATTTTTTTACATCTCAGATGTGAGTGCCTGTAGCTCCTTTCCCTCTGCCCCTTTGGTCTCAGGAGAATGACAATAAACGGCCCTACTGAGGAAGAAGTCCTGATGTAAGTAAAGGTATCAGGAGGCTACGAGGTCATGGGCATAAATGAAGCAAACTTTCCAAAGAAATCACCAGGATGATTTATAATCATGGGCAATCTTGTTCAGTCAGAAGAAATAAAATGTGTGCATCATGCACCAGGTTCTGAGAGGGAGAAGAGAAAGGAACCCAGGAACATTTCTCATTTTCTACATGGGATGGATCCTCCCAATAAAGCTGTTGGCCCTCTGGCAGCAGTGCATGAGGTGGGACGATAGGTCCCCTCTCTTTGAGACTCTTTTGGGACTTTGCTGAGTAAAATAACCTTTGTTCAGGCTCAGCACTTGGCTGAAGTCTGAGTTTGAAGGTGAATGTGTGGCTTACATGAGGTGTGAGCCTTGACAGGGTCTCCTCACAGAGGCAGGCTGCATGTCCTGCACCCACCTTGGGTTCTCTGCAGCCTGAGCAGCCCAGGGGCTGCTGTCTCTGTCAGGGCACTGGAGCACATTCCCAGGATCCCTGCAAGAATTACCTGCAGCCCTCTCCAAATGGGCAGCTCTGAGGGTAATGTGCCCATGAGGACCATGCCTTGAAAAGGTGAGTGGAAGGGAGGGGTCAGCACCTGGGTGGGGGTGGCAGAGAGCAGAAAGTGAAGGTGTTGGTTTGCAGAGTGGTGACACTGACAGCCAGGAATTCCCAGAGTGTGGGGGTTTGGATACACAGGGTTCCCTGAGGCCAATCTCTGCCTGTCCAGAGGCTGTGGGCTGTAATGTCCAATACCACTTGTAAATCCGATTACCATCTCTACTGCAAACTCACATACATCATAGCTTTCAAATGTCCCTGCAAAGAGATAACTTAGAATATTAACCAAAACTACAGAAAATATTAGATAGTTTTGATACTTAGATATTTATTTGTTGCATTTATTATGCAACAATTAAAATTTAGAAGAGAAAAAGTAATTCTTCCTTTGTTTTGCGAGGATTTTGAACACAACCTGCTATTTAACATGAAACAGGCACTTAGCAAATAACATGTCTAATTTAAAATATATTTGCCCTTTAGCATCTTACAAGCACTGTCTCCTGAGGTGCCTCCACAAAGCAAGGGGGTAGCAGACAAGTTGTTGCTTAAGCCCAGGCTTGGAAACCCTGAGTGTACCAAAATCTCCTTGAAGTGGTAACGTGGTAATTCTTAATCTCAGCATGATACTCCTTTGACATGAAGGAACAGTGATTATTTCTCTGGGAGGAGGGTCAGTGGAAATGAATCTTCTTAAGAAAAATCAATATCCCAAAATTTGAAATCAGTTGATGCAACTATCTGCAATTCAGCTTTCTTATTAACAGACCCAGCCAATCAGTTCCATGTGCTCCCTGTTGCTAAGTTGCCTCCATAAACAAATTGATTAATTGATTTTTTTCCCCCCCAAGGCCTTTTAGTGTATAAGCAGGTCAGGCAGCTATGATTTCATTTTGCTCATCTACTCGGCACTGGCTTTGTAAATCAGTTTGGAATCCCAGTTCTTCATCCCCAAGATCAGCAGTGTCACCTGCAAGCTCAGATGGAGAAGTGGATCTATGGGGAAACTTCATCTCTGTGGGAAGATGGGGGGATAGGGGGACTGGGTTTCAGTGGCAGAGTGGAAACTATCTCCTCTGGCCCTGAATTTGGAGCTCTTGGATCAGAACCTGTACTTGCAGCTTCAGGTCTAGGTTAAAATGGAAAAACCCCTAAGAAACAAAAGTGTGTTTTTAATTTGGCTTTTTCTTCCAGCTGTTTCTGAGTGAGATCTTGACTGAAAATCTGTTTGAACAGGCTAATATTAACCTGCTTCCATGATTTGAGGCCAGATTGTAGTGAGAACAATGTCTCAGATTTGAGAGATGTCACGTTTGGCCCTAGGCCTCTGTTTGCTATTGAATTTGTGTTTCATGTCACCTCTAAAGAAATGCTGTCTTTGCAGCTGCTCCTGGCTGCCCTGTTCTGCTCAGCCTGGTTCTGCTTGAGAATTCACCGTGGTGTTTTTGAAACTAACTCTAAACAAAGTTAAAAATTAAAACATATTTAAAGACCATGAGGGGAAGAGGAAACTTTGAGTCTTCACTGGGCCAGCAGTAAGAAAGGAGCCCCAAAGGGCCACATCTGGAGGGAAGGAAGCCACGAGGGAAGGAAGAGCCACAGCTGCCTGTTATTCCTAATGATGCAGAGTGGTGCAGGCTGGTTGCAGGCAACTCCTTCATAACTTCCTTTTTCAGAGACCCAATTTCTCTTCCTGCCCTTCATCCCTACTCCTCAGAGGTAAGACAAACATCTTGCTGAATGGCTTTGGAGGCTTATTACCAGTAGCAGAACATTTAACTCCCCAGCAAAGGTTTGCTGGACTGCTGTTTATTTGTTTACTTAATTAGTTGTAGTTGGGTTGAATGGATCCCCAGTCTCAGAGCTGAATGGGAAACATCCACGTGCAAGGAATAACTGCAGGACCACTGCAAATGGCAAGGACTACCCTGGAGGTGTGTGAGTGTTATTGCTTAGAAATTGTTAATGAGGGAACAGATTAACAGAAATTGGTGATGTTTTAGGAAATGGCAAGATGGCCTTGTGTGCAGTGGATGTCCCAGGAAAGAGATCAAACCCAAAGTGTTCTAGCCAAAATATGGAATGTTTTCATTGTCAAAAGGTGTCTTTCCTGACTCTGGCAACATATTTCCAACTCTGTATCCAGTGGGTATTTGGGTATAAAAGCAGTAATTTCAAAATATGAATAGTTTAAATACTGACATTTCAGACACTTCTTTCATTTCTGTCTCCCTACACCCCACATAGCCAAGGAAGTCAGAGAATGTAATAACTTACAGAACTTTTTGAATGGGTCCCTCTGAACCTCCCTCATTTTTCTCTCTTAAAGTCGTGGAGTTGGTGTTTTGGTTTGCTTTTCCATTTTTTTTTAACCTTTTCACAATTATTCAACTGGACACAAACTGAAAAATAGCAGACAGAGAACTGAAAAACAAAAAAAGACAGGAAAAATGAAAGGAAAAAAAGTGAGTGCAGTATCACTGATTCCATCACATTCAGTGGCAAAACCTAGAGAAGAAGAAAAAAAAAGGAAAAAAGGATTAAAAATTTCCCCAAATATTTAAAGTGAAAAGTTTTGGAAAGAAAAAAAACCCTGTCATTTTTTAATGTTTAAGTTTTTCTTTTTCTATTTGTTTAAATCAGTTCCACACCTATCCATTTAGCTTAGGAACATAAGTGTTAAGAGTCAACAGCTTCAAAATGTAGCCTTTTAAACAGAAGCCTACTCCAGAAGGGATTTATGCTCTTTGCAGAGAAACACTGATTCTTTTTGGGAACCAAGCTGTGAACTGGGCTTTGGGATGAAGTCTAAAACCTTGCAAACTTTCTTTCCATAGATTTTATTTGCAAAAGCATTACAAAACTAGTTGCACTAATGAATTGTTGGTCCTTTTCCCATTTTAGATTAAATGCAAAACCAGAACACTGGTGGCTAATTCAAACCTTGGGAGTTGTGCCTGAACTTATCCCAAAATTTAGAAGCATTAATCTTCATGATTTTGGCTTTTACCTATCTCCAGTCAAAATATGTTTCGCATGACTTCATCACTTTGCTAAGTGAATTGAAGGCAGTTAATTGCTTGTTTGTTTCTTTAGTCTCAAAGTAATTAAATGTTAATTCTCTCCATAGCTGAAACAATGCTCTGAAGCAGAAAAAAAAAGGTTTTTTTTATTACTAGCAGGGGTTTTGTTGTGTATCCTAACAATAGAATTCAAGGTGATCCAAGGTAATAAGGCCTCTTCTCCATAGATTTCAGGTCTCACCAAACAGTAATTGAATACCTGTGGCTGGTTTTGCTTGGGGTAGAGTTAATTTTCTTCATAGTAGGTCTGGAGCTCCGTTTTGTATTTGTCCTGGAAGCAGTGTGGATAATTCAGGGCCTTTTTCATGACTGCTGAGCAGGGCTCACACAGAGGAAGGAACTGGGGGGACACAGCCAGGACAGCTGACCCCAACTGACCCCAGGGATCTCTCAGGCCATGTGGTGTCATTCTCAGCATATAAAGCTGAGGAACAAGTAGTGGGACACTTGGAGTGATGGTGCTCGTCTTTCAAAGTCCCCATAACTGTGTTTTGTGGCTTTCTGGGGTTAAACCATGACAGCACCTCCCCTAAGACACAAAATAGGCTAAAACTTATGTGCTATGGTGGATATTAGTATTACATCAGATTTAGTATTACATCTAATGGTGGATATTAGTATGGTGGATATTAGTATTACATCAGATTTAGTATTACATCTAATGGATATTAGTATTACATCTAATTTCCTTACATTTAAATGTAGGGAAATTAGAGCATAACATTGCCAAGGGATATCTCTGAGCACTGGTCTGTGCATCCTTCCAGCCAGCAGGGTAAGAAGGGTGTGCAATGGTCCTGGGACTGGTGCTGGTGCTTCCCTTGCCCTCAGCCAGGACCATGGTGGAACCTCAGAGGTGCTCTGGATCCCACCAGCTGGGACAGCCCTGGGTTGTGCCCCATCTCATACAGCTAAATGACCCCAGAGCAGCGTGCTGTGAAGAGTGGCAGGCCCGTGTGTATTTAGAAACAGGAAAAGAAGATCTTCCTATTTCCATTCATGGCCTTCCCTGGTACTCGCTAATTTTTTGTTTTGTTTCTCCCTCTTGCTACCTTGACCCTTATATACATTTCTCCACTGCACTAAAAATTTCTTTTATGCATCAAAGAAAGGAGCCTTAAAAGATCCCTTCAAATGCCAGAACCTCAGCAACAGTGGGGAAATGTGCTGTGACATTCAAGTTTAGGCATGTTTTTCCTTTGACTGCCACTTTCAATCTCTAGAGGAAAGAGGGACCTTTTAATATGGGTCTTGTTGAGTGTTCATTTTCTTTTCAGAGGTAGGGCACTAACTCTGCCATCCCCAAGAGTGTACGACCTCTATCCTTCAAAAAATATGACAGACAAAAACACCCATCATCATTAATCTTAAACTTTATCTCTGATTAGCGCATCAACAAAACAACCTTTTCTTATGCCACCGTTTGACATGCTGGACACATGTCAAGAAGACATGGTTCATCCATATCTTATCTTGCATTAAGAAGAGTTATCCAGAAATGTACCTTCATTACCGCGACAGCCACGTCAAAAAGAATCGATTTATTGTCAACGCGTCCAAGCTAACAATGTTAATGGACTCTTCAAACATCTTCTCCTTCTCATTTGTTTCCTACATGCCTATCAAAGAGACAAAGCGAGATGGCTGCAAGCTCTGGGGAGTGGGGTGGGTGTTCAGAGAGCCCATGGCTGCTCCTTGGGCTGCCTGTAATGAAGTGAGACGGGGGTGCAGGAGGAGGAATTCGGAAGAGGCTTCTCTAACACTAGGAGAGACCTAGAGTAGAACTTCAGCTTCCTCTGCTGCTGTATTTCCTCAGGCTTTAACAGTTCTTTTGGGGATTGCTTAGCAATGAGTTTGGTTGCTCCATTAGTTAGCGATATCTGGGAGGGATTTACCTGCATTTCACCTCTGTGTATTTGCTTGTGGCTCTCTCTGATGCAGCCAAAGGCTTGAACCCGTGGTGCTCAGCACTGCTGTGAAGGAGAGATGTCCTCTGGAGCTGTCAGAAGGTGAATGCTTGATATTGGGCAGAAGTGTTTTCTCCGTTGTGTCTTTGCCAAGTCAGTCACTGGGAAACCTATTCTGAGAAAGACTCTGCATTCCTGCTATGAATGAACTCTCCTTTTGCCAAAGCATGACTGGCTGTCTGGTGCTAATCAGTGGTAACAGGATGACCTTTGCGAGTGGATAGAGCAAAAGGCAATTTGTCTTATAGAACTTGTACAACTGTTTTGTTTAATGAAACAACATGATTATAATCTTCCCACAAAGGCACATAAACAATTAGAGTAAATCTCCCTCACATGTTGCTAGGTGTTTACATAACTCATCCTTCTCTCTTATCAAATAATGTGTACAATGCACTCCTGACTCTGGCAGGACTTGGATCGTGTAAGCTTAATCAGACCTGATAAACAAATGTGTTTCCTTTAATGCTGGAAGAGCATCAGCACAAGTCAGCACACATTTATTTGTGCACTCAGGTTCTGCTTTAAAAAAGACTCCCAGTCCACCAGTGTAGTATTTAAATAACCAGAGGGAATGGAGAAATGGATGCTATTACCAAGGGCATTGATATTACCCTCTTGGTGCTGCTATATCCTTCAGTCATTCCAAGATATCAGTTTTTGGGCTGAGTTTGTTATTTGAAAGAGGATTGAGAGGGCAGGTTGACTTATGTTTTTTGTTTCAAATTAAAGCTATCACAGAATTATTTGTTGGCAAGCAGTTACCAAGCATACACCAAAGAGGGCACAAGAAGATTTCTGCTACCTACTTTGGCACTGTCCTGCTTATCTGGTCTTGGTTCATTCAAATGTCATTTCACAGAATGATCAAACTGCTCATAGAACCTTAAGGTCTGTGTCTTAAAAGTTTTCTTTTTTTTTTTTTTTTTTTTTTTATCCTTCTTCCCAATTTATGTGGGGAAACTACAGAAACTACTTTCAGTGCACAGGAAAAAGTGTGTTAATGTGCCAACATCAAGTGAATTCCACGAGTCTTCTATTCATTAAACTCCCACTTCCTCTGCATGTAATTTATGTCAGTTCAGTTATGCTCCTCCAGGGTGTGCTACTAAAAGAAAAAAGAAACAGGTATTTAGCCAAAAAGAGGTGTTTTGGGCTCCAGAAATCAACTTGCACCTACTGACAAAGGAGAAACAGACATGTTTTGCCAAGAAACAAATAACCAGGCCTATTTTTTCTAGTGAGAGGTATAACATTTACAGTTGGAAGGTATAACATTTACATTGTTCTGTAGTGATTTCCCTTTAATAGCACATATGCAAAACAAACAAACCCCAGCCCTCTCCCTGTGGCTGACCTTGTACATACATGACCCTGCTCTAATACCTTGTGGTGACTTCGTGCCTGTCGAGGGCTGTTGGGTGACGAATCTGACCCAGACCTTGGGCCTGAACACAGCCCTGCAGCTGGGAGTCATTAACTCTGAGCCCAGGTTTGGACTTGGGCTCCTGGATACTGAAGCTGACTATTGGATAGTGTGAGAGAGACCGAGTCCAGAACTCTTAGCCAAATACAGTAATGTTACAAACAAAGGGCTAAATTACTTCTGTTCATGGAAAAGTACTTTCACTGGGAGCAAATCTCAGACTCCTGCTCCCCCTCTCCCCTGGTTCCAACCCCCTCCCCAAAACCAGCCAAGTCCTTGAAGCTTCAGATTTGGGGGATGGGGAGAGCCTGTGAGGCTTGCTTGCTGGGAGAGATCAGGTTGCATAGTGCCCTTTGTTAGACTCTCTAAGTTAATTATGCTAATTGGAGCCCTGAGATTCCTCTAACATGCCATGTTAGATGCGTTTCCTTCCCCTTTGGCAGAGCCAGGACCGGTGCTGTACAAGGCCACTGTGGCTGTAGGGATGCAGGAGCAGATGAAGGCTCAAGGAGAGAGAACAGCTGCTGGTCCATCTTGTGATAGGGGGCAAGGAGAAGATGTGCCACGAGAATATCAAGCCTGTTTTCTGAGGTCCTGGCTGAATCCATGTTACTTCCCGCCATAAATTCTGGCAGGCACTAAAGCCTCATCTATAAAAGAAAGTGAGAGACAGAGAAACTCTAAAGGCAGGCTCTGAGTGGGTGGGAGACTTGATTAATTGCAATGTCAGACAAAAAGAGAAGGACATATTTTAAAGTAGCAGCAAGACCTTTCCACTGAAATAAAGTAATTCTTAAATCTGCTCTGCTACACAGGCATTAATCTCGAGTCCCTCCTAGAAAGCCAATGGAGGTGATGAGGGTTGGCAAGGGGAAAGTGAGAACAAGGCCTGCCCTCTAAGTATTGAGAGAAACAGGGTGAAGGGAAGGAATGATGTCCCTCTCTCTGGGGCATTTAATCGACTGGCATTTGGATAATCCCCTTGAGCTGCAGCAACCTGCCCTACTCCATCCTCTACAGCCTCTACTATTTATGCTTTGGGTGCTGGTTCCACTTGTGCCACTGCTACAAATACCACTTTAAAATTAAATCTTTAAGTCAGAGAACTCCTGAGCTTTTTATTCATGGTCTTAGTATTTGAAGCATTCTTGTGAAAATTAACAGGGAGTGCTAATTATTCACAATTGTCTCCTCAATGAATTTCTTCCAGGGGAACTCTGACATAGAGCATAAGGGAGACTATATGGAAAAAATTTAACAATTGAGGTCGCAGTACCCCTCCCTTCCCATTCCATAAACAGCTACTAAAAGGACCAGAGAGAAAAATCCTTTTTTACTTTTACTAGTTGTGTCCACAGAAGTCCCATTTCTAATCTCTCATGAGAGGAACTAAGGTGTAACTCTATAATATTTAGCCATTTACAGAGCTGGAGACAGTGAAAGCATTAACTGTTAATGGGGAGCATCGTTTGCAACAATTGTCTGCACTTTGAGAAGTTATGTGGGTAAAGCTCACTCAACAGCAAATCCCATTCCAGTGGAAACTGTGGCACAAACTGCTGAAGAGTAAAAATACTCTATGGGAGGGAGAAATGTGTTTAATTTCCAAAAACCTTACCCAAACATGTACAGCTTAAGAGGTTAGAGTCCTTCATAGCTGAAATGCTATTTACCTTGCTAAGGTGCTCTGTTTTTAATTTCCTTCTGATGTTTTTGAGATAAATTGGAGATAAACAAGCATGGTACTGAGATCACTGGTGTCAATGAGAATGGTTTCACTCACTTCAGTAGACTTTTGTGTTAAACTTAAATGAAGAGATCTGAACTGGGATGAAATCTATAGCCTGCTGCAGCCAATGGAAACACAGACACCAATTTTAATGATTTTTGAACCAGACTGAACACCAGATGAAGTTCAACTACATGGGTTGGTGGAGTTAAATGTGTTTGCTCAGTCTTGGGGATCAAAACTTAAAACCATGCTCAGGAGGAAAACATGTCCGATCATCATCAGACAAATCAAACTCCTTAGATTTCAATTGAACTAATCCCAAATTGATGGAGAATCAGTTTGGTCAAATATCTGAAGAGCAAAGCCCCTTCAATAACTATTTATTAAAATGCAGTCCCGCAGACTGAGTTTCTGGATATTGAGATACAGGTTCAGGATGGGCTTCCCCCTGTTCATGCTGATGACATGGTGTGTACTGTACATGCTGAAGGAAGTGCACAAAAGTGCTCTCCTTTAGCTGTTAATCAGCTTACCACTTCTTGCATGGAAAATGCTATATTCTGGACTGTGATCCTGGCAAATAACCAAAGGGGAAGTGGATTTTCAAATGCTTATTTTATTAATCTTTAAATATTGCCTCGCTAGGGCGCCAGGTGCTGAGTGGTTTATAACACTCTAAATTGTAATCATGGATAATTTTTAATCCTGTGCATATATTCCATGCAGCTGAATGGGGATCTCAATGTAAAATGAAGAGCTGCCTACCAGATCTGTTCCTTGTCTCTGGCACAGCAGCACAAAGGAAATTTCCTGCTCACCCATCAAGTCCTTGAATGATTTGTAAAATACCATAAGAGTCTGAGAGCATTTAGAAGGAGGAGAAAGATAGAGAATTGCACGTTCCTGCCCCCGGCACATCAGCCAAGTGGGATCTAATCCAACCACCCCCTGTAGTTAAATGAAGAACTTGACTAATTTTTGGATCAAACCCAGGTAGTGCACTGCCTCACATTAACAGCAGTTCCACTTATCTTTGAGTTGGATTTTCCTGATTTTGTTTCTCTACAGATAGCTCTTTGCTCAAGGGCTGGAGGATTTGCAGGCCAACAATATTTGAGTTTTTCACCACTATCTACATGTTTCAGGCACATTTTTACAAGGAACTTAGGGGTGCTGCATTGTGACAATAAGTTTATTCAGTTGGCACAAGAGATATTTATCAAAGGCTTCAGCTCACCCTCTTTTCAGCATTTATTAACTCAGGGGTACAAGGTGCAGACCTGGTTCACCTATTGACTGTGGCTTCCTTCCAGCAGAGAGTAGTGGTATAAGTGCTGGGTTTTTTTAAATTACAGAAAGGATTGGATATAGGTCTGTCTGACTGAGGAATAAGTGTTGGAGGTAGTGGGATGGGGCTGGCAGCTGGCAGGGTTTGGGGAGATGGGGGGGGGGGGGGAATTTCATTGCAAATTGAATTTTAAGAGGATCTATGTGATAAAAGGAGGCCTCCTAATGGAGGTTAGAGCTCGTTCCCTGTGAGAAGCCATCAGGGTTTGGATGGCTGGCATTTCTAATTCTGTTAAGTGTCAAAATCGATGCTTGATGGGTCTGTGGGAGCCAGGCAATGGGCAGCCTGTGCTGACAAACCAATCTGGGGCAAGAGAGGGACAAGGAAGGGACTTCCCAGAATAAGAGTGAGATGTCTCTTGAAATTTAATTTGCTTAATAAGGTTTTAAAAGCATTTAAAAAAAAATTAAATAACAGTGCCATTTCTACCCTCCTCTTAAAATAAACCTCAAGCTTCGTTTGCAGTTTTTTCCACTTGTAAGCGACACATGTAAGCAAAGGGCCTGTTGTTTCAACCCTGGAATGCTCCCAAGCAAATGATGCTCCTTTATTGAAAGCAAATGAAGAAAAAAGAGACTCTGTCAAGAGGGAGAGAACAGTTTAATTGGATTAAAACCTATGAGCATGTACAGTAGGGGAGGAGAGAGCTCCTCTATCCCTGATTCCTGTGGAGAAGGCAAGGAGATTACCGGGGGGTGAAGTGAGATCTGTGCAAGGCAGCACAAGCAGCCATCGAAAGGCTGGAGTTAGCCAGCACCAGGGCCCCAGAGGAATTGCTGCTTCCTTTGGGGTGGCTGGGGAGTTCTCCCTGGAAAAGGGTGGCTGGCAGTGCTCATTAGAGGGAGTGCAGGTCTCCTCTGGCACTGAATGCAAATTAAGGAGCAATATTTGTGTTTGTGGTTCATAAGCAGTCAAGTGGTTTGTCCAAAATACATTTTGCTTTTCCTCTAAAGGGGCAGACTGTAGATTCGAGCCTCAGATTTTTTTATGCATTTTAAATTACTCGCTCCAGCCCTGGTCTTTCATCCCCACACTGTTATTGAAAAGAACTCTGAGTTTTGAATTCCTTTTCACGGACTCTTGAGGAAGCAGGAACTTTGCAGGGGAAGGCACAGCTGTGCTGAGCAGCCAAGTTGGGAGGATGTAGAAAGTCATTTATTGGGATGTGCTGGGGATAAAACTTGGACAGAGAGGATCTTTGCAAACTCAGTCTTACTGCAAAGCCACAGCTAATGATGGTCCAGGATCAAACCAAAATATTCCTGGGCTCTCAGGCTGGTATCCTAATTCTAGCCCAAAATTTCTGAAGGGCTCAACTATTTAGAAACTCCTCTCAGCGCTGAGAACATGTGGGTCCTTCATCATTTCTGAGTAACTCTTGGAACACAAGGGGGGGCATGCCAATGTCACACTTCTAAAGCCCAGATCTTGGTGTAAATTGAAATTTTGAGGCCCAGGATGTGTCTTCCCACCACCACCAGAAGGGACCAGGGTGAAACTGGGCAGGGTAATCGCACACCGAGGCAGGGACCGGGAAGCCAGGGAAGTTTTTCAGGTTGGGTTGGGGGAAGGGGCTTTGATTTGAATACGAAGAAGCATTTGGAGCCAAACCAGCAGCAGATTGTGGTACCTTCTTAATTCTGTGAGCCACACATGAATGACCTTTTTGTCTGCCTCCGCCTGCCTTCAGTGGGGGGCTCCCCCCCTGCCCTTCCCCACCACACACGCTCATTGATAATATACATGTGCTAAATAGGATTAACTCTCCCTCATCTGCATGAGTTGTTTCTCTCTCTTGGCCACTCTGCCCGGCTTCCCCCTCTCCTCTCCCGCTCCCTGCAGCCCCCCAGCTCCTTCTGGAGCTCCATGTGGGCCTTGTGTGGAGTTTAGCTGGCTCATTGTAGGGCAGCTGGTAATGGGAGCGGGGCTGAAAAGCCGGCTGTCAGGCTCAGTGCTCGGGAAGAATAGGCGGGCGTCTGCTCCGCAGCTTTCCCTTTGATAGAGGAGGATAATCCCTGCTATGAGAAGGCTGAGTCAAATGGAAAGGGAGAGTGAGCCCAGCGCCCTCCCACAGCCCCGGAGCAGCACAAATTGCAAATCCCGGGATTTGAGTGGAGACGGCTCATCCCGCTAAGCACCTTGTGATGAATCCATTTCATCCAGGAGATGGAGGGACGCAGAGAAGCAGCTCTCTAGAGGAGAAGTGCCCCTTTTTGCAGCCCGAGCAGAGAGCTGGGAATAGCTCACTTCCCTCCAGGGTACGGGACAAGGTGCAGGACTGTGCCCCTTCCCCTCGTGTTTTGCCTGGGAGCGTTCCCAGCTGCCACAGGCAATGAGGGGACTCTGGAGGTGAACCCGCCCAGCCCTGCCAGGATCAGACCTCCCAGGCTTCCTCTCCATCAGCAACCATCCCGTTCTACAAATTGGGAAACCAGGGAGGGGACAGGTCAGGGTGTGGGTCTGGGATGTGGGGAGTGAGTCCTAAGGAAGATGCACTGGTGTCTGAGGGGCTCCTGCAGCTGGATTAGGAAGTGGATGTGAGACACCCCCACAGTGGGAGAAACATCACAGCAGAGATGGGAAATGGTTGTTTGAATATCAGTCCCAGTGTGCCAGCTGTGATGCTTTATTGATAGCCCATCAGTTAGGGGTTGCCTTAGGAGGCAAAACCCCTGGCTCGAGGTCCCCTCTCCAGCTGAAGCAATCTGGAAATTTGAATTCCCGTAGTTCAGGTGGATGCTTTACCCCTCAGTCAGGCACTCCTTGGGTGTCTCTGACCATATCTCACTTTCTGCAAAACAGCTCTTGATTTTGAGATGTTCATCTGTCAAGAACTGGTGACTTAAGATTCACTCAGAGAGAAACCTTTTTCTCTTCTGCATGTAAGTTTTATGGGTCTGGCATTCCCTCGTGTGTACCCAGAGGTTTAAAACAATGTTCAGGCAGGATGTTAAATAATTTTTGTTTACAAAAATCCATGGTTTAGGACGTGGGCCAAGTATTACCATGCTGCTCAGTAACACCCATGGCCCACTGAGAGAAGAGATGAGGCAGAGCCAGAACAAGAAACAAGAAATATAAACCAGTGAGAAGAAAGCAAGGTTTTTTAGCTGAACTTTGCATTTCTTTTGTATATTATGTTAAATCAAATCTTGATCAAGCCAAGAGTGGCTTATCCACTCTTGGTGCATCCAGTCTTTCAGATGTGTTGAGTTTAGCTCCGGATTTAACACTTTGTTCCCTCACACTCTCCAATGCTGAATATGTACCTGTGCTCACTCAACTCATCTGATGCAAAAACTCTGGGTTAATGTTTCCACAAAACATGTTTCCTGCAAGCTCTCTCTGCTTCCAACCAGTCTGGGAGGGCAGTGGGGGAAAAGCAATGTTTCAGGGCCTGCTCTCCCACATAGGATCTGAAAATGGAGCAGCATAATAATCAAATGGGTGGCACAAACTGAGCATTTGAGAACCTGGAAGGAACTCTTGTTTCCAATTCAGCTTTCAAAAGAGGCAAAAGGCCAAGGGCTTTCACATTATTTATTCCAACCCATTTTCCCATCCTTACTTGAGGCTCAAACAAAAGTGGCCCACACTGAGCCCTGCAGATGGATTAGCAATCAAGCATGCAGCTGCACATACCTGGCACTGGAGTGTTCATGCTAGCCAGCCTCCAAAGAGCAGATCTCATTTTTACTTTTTGGGTGCTGGAATGTGGGAGTGGGTGGAAAGGCCAGGATATGAGCAGCCTCCACAGATGTTTCACAAGAAAGAAGTGAATCTATAGTTTAGGCAATCTGATTTACTTCAATCTCCAGATTTGTTTTCTTGGAGGGTTTTTGAGTTTTGCTGGACTTTCCGGTGGAGGTTTATGCTGTAGCTTATTTTTTTTTTAGAACCGATTTTCCTTTGGGCAGTGTTTCTCTCCTCCTTTTGGGACTGTCCTGACCATATGGAAGTGAGGAGCTGACACTGCTGCATGAGCAATGAGAAATATGGCAGCTTTCCTCCAATGTAAAAGTCTTCATCATGTCACTATCACTAACAGCTATATCTTTATCATCCTGGATAGACCTTGGAAGCCTTTCCCTAATTAATTTCAAAATGTTGATCATTATTCATAAGGACTGACCCATCAAATACCAGCTAAGTGTGACAGCTCAGTGCATCACTGTGCTCTGTTAATCCAAGGGAACAGACTGCTGGAGTGTCCAAAGCAATAGAGAGCTCAAAATACTGACAGCAGGTCAGGTAAAATTTGTAGGCTTTTTTGGAACTGTGAGCTTAATTCTGTTGAAAGGTTTGCACTTGAAGGCTGGCGGATGGTGAACTTGAAACCACACACCCCACATATGGCTCCACCTAGACAAGGAGCTCTGCAGAGTCTGCCAGAGTGGAGTGAGATTTCAGCTGAGATTTGGGCTTTTTTCAAATGAAGAAATTCAGAGAACAAGAAGCCGAGTGAGCTGGAAACAAAAGGCCAGGAGCTGGATTTGCCCAGAAGAATGTGATGGTGAGGTGGGCAATGGGAGCCCATGATGAGGAGCTTTCTGCTGCTGTAGAAATCCCCAGCCCAGCAGGAATGCTTTTCCCCTCTCTGTGCTGAGCAAAGATCTTCCTCCACAAGGATTGCTCAAGGTGCACAGGGTGCCCCCTGTGCAGCCAAACCCTGTCTTTGTGCACGTGCAGGTCAGCAGAACGTCGCAGGGAAGATGCTGCACGCCCGTGTGCACACACCAGGTTGTAAAATCTGTGAAAGCTTTTCACAGAAAACTGATGGGCAGGCCTCCCTGTAATGCAAAGCAGCCTGTGGTCTGTTTGCTCTTGGAAAGCTTGGAAATGGGAGTGAGGTCTGTGTTGGCACAGGGAAAATCTTGAATCCTCACAGCCAGCAGTGCTGGCAGCCGGAGATGATCATTGTCAATAATACGCAGGAAGATTGTGCTCCATTGTTGCGGTTCATTATTAAATTACATAATTTTCATTTTTTCCATCCTTAAGCTTTACCACTTAAAATGGTTTGTCCTATGCAATCAAATGTGATCCTTGAGCCTCAGCTCAAAAACCCAATAACAATGAGCATTCTCTGGAATGGAAAAAACAGAAAGAAAATAAAGGGACTCTATAGTAATTCACTTAAATATGTGTGTAGGATCTAACCAAGAGCCTGATACAAAAATACTGAGTGATCTGCATCCAGACCACCACTTTGAAGGCACAGATACAATATCTTAGTACTAGGTCAGCCTAATCTCCTGACCCCAAGGAAAAATGCCTCTGGCATGAATTGGAGCAGCAGGCAAAATAGTTTTTTTCAAGGATTTTACTGGCTCTCTGATGAGAAATTTGATCACAATTTAAGCTCCCCAGTATAGCATTTGCAATGGGCTTCAAGTTTTGACATGGTGATCCCTGTGGCTCAGCTGAAGAGAGGTAACTTTTAAAATGAAATTCATGCAATTGCTTGTGATGATGTCAGTGAAAGCCAAGATGTGGATACTCAAACATTGTGAGTTCAAAACTGACAGAATTGCTTAATTGGTATGATTGCTTTTATAACACACCAGGCAGTCATGGGGGAACTGAGCTCAGTATTAGAGAGCAGGAAAAAATCTGGACTGACAAGCAACAGCTTTGTCTGAGCCCAGTTATACTCCACCAAGAATTAATTGCTGATGGGTCCAAGTAAATACTCAAATTTTTTTTAAATAATAATTTTCCTCATCCTAGCAGCTCTCTGTGTTTGAAGGGTGCTGTGAAATGTTGCTGCAACTCATTGTTCTGAGATTTCAGCTAACCACCAGACTCTGCTGTAGTGAATGCCTTTGGATGTTCTCCTTTTCGGGTCCAGTTTGTCTTTGGTTTAATTTGTGGATTTAAGTCCGACATCATATCCTTCTCCCCCACTACTAATAGCAGTACTTAAGGTGTCTGAGTTTGGATTTCCAGCCAAGGTTTGTTTTTTTGGCCCTGCTGTCCTCATGTGCCAGGGCTTGAGATGCAACCTGCCTTTTCCTGGTACTTTCACTTGCAAGAGTCTGGTTTGTGCTAGTCATTGGGAATTGCCTGGATTGCCTCCTTCCAGGTCAAAACAGAGCTGATGAAACCCAGAAATGTTGCATTAAAAACCAAACTGAAACAAAGCAACCTTTTTTTTTTTTTTTTTACTTTTTTGAGGTGCCCTCCACCAATCTCTTTTAATCAGGTAAAGATGACAGGAAATTTGTGTGTTCTCCCAAAAGCAGCATCAGAGATTTTATGAGTTTTGGGGTTTTGTTTATCCTTTTTTGAGCAGGGAGAACCCAAAATACCCAAAGTGATGAGAGGAAGTGACAGTGTGAGCCCACACACACTGAGAGGAGGAAGCAGAAACAGGATTTCAGCAAACCTAGCTGAAGGAAGAATTCACTGAAGACCCAGTGATTCACACTGGCAAAGTTGTTCTGCTTTTTCAGCCTTTCTTCCCCCTCCCTTCTCTTTGTTTGGTTGCTCCTGGGACATCCAGGGTGACAATAAGGCAATTGTTCCTTCAGGAACAGGCCTCAATGAAACAGTGCAGAAAAAGTGACAAGGCAAGAAAATATGACAAATATCCTGCACTTCAGTGCGGAATGCTGCCATTTCCTAGTGTGTATTTCTGAGAGGAAATATACCCATCAAGATACTTATTTCAAACAGGGAGTTGCCAGTTGTGTTTCTCCTCTTTCTGAGAATCTAAAGCTCAGATCTGTCCCTTGCCTGCCCTGTAAGGAGCAAACGCACCCAATATCAATTATGTTTTTAATCTCCAAGACCCAGTCTCCAAATGTGTTTGTGTCTGTGTATACACACAAACTGTTTTCCCTTTGTCTTCCTATCCAAAATGCAAAAGCATCTCAGATGTTGTGATTCCTCCAGGTTTTTCCCCTGTGGGAGGATGGAAACATGTAACATTATCTTCTAGCTGCCTACTGCCAGTCTCTGAAATTAGCATTTCAGTGACTGAAAGGTAGTTAGTTTACACACACACACACACAAAAAAAAAAAAAAAAAAAAAAAAAAAAAAAAAAAAAAAAAAAAAAAAAAAAAAAAAAAAGAGAGAGAGAGAAGAGAAAAAAGAGGGTTAGTACAAAGCTGACACTAATAGTAATAAGAGATGAGGGAGAGGGTACAGGACATGTTGGATTACTAAATGAAAACTGAAAAAATGATTTTACCAGATGTGCTAAGAGAACAATGAAAGGTGCTTTTACAGAATAAATTAACTCTTCGAGTTTTTGTAATTAGCTACCTTAAGAAAGAAAAGCCTCACAGGACATGTTAACACAGAGTTAAAGGATAACTCTTTTACTATCCTAAATTTTTTTTTTTCCAAAGTGTTTTGGGTTTTATTTCTGTGATATTCTCCAGATGAACAAGGGCAGAGTAGGTGCTATTGGATGCAAAACTGAGGAACAACACAGGACTCTCCAGTCTCATGTTAATTAATGGAGTCTGTTGTTTATGGCTGTCATGCCAACAAATCACTCGTTGCCCAAAAATTAATCACGTCTCCTGTGTGGGGGTGCAGCCCAGGTGGCTTGGCTTCACCCTTCCAAGAGGGATAGCCAGGGCTGGAGCCGTGTTTTCGGCAGCTGGCTTTGCTAGGCTTGGCTCAGAGAGACAAGATTTTGAGAAGCACGAAGGAAAAAGGTCTAAAGAAAACTTTTGTCCTTTCTTTTTCTCCTATATCAAAAGACTCACGTTTTTTCCTGTAGCTGAAGAAATTCATGTCCCAAATCAGTAAAATAAGGTTTCCAGCTTCTCCTTTTGCTATCAGAAAGTTCATGTCTCTTGCTGTGGCGATGGAGAGGGAATATGGTGGAAGTCTCGGGTCTTTCTTCCCAGCTGAGCTCTGTTCAGAGTCTGTTGCTGGGTGAAAAGAGCTGCTCTGTGCTGCTCTTGTGAGCAGAAACCTCAGGGAGCTGCCAGCTGCCTGTGGAGGTCAGAGGGACACCCACAAGGGTGTGCCAGTGACCCTCAAGAAGCTTCTCAAGGTGGCATCATGGGGCATCAGTGCTGTCACCTCAGACACGGAGCAGTCAGTGAGACCGAACCTCCAGGTAATGAAATGCATCAAGGATGGACTTGAGCATCCACACCTGGAAGGAACTTGGTCACTGAAATAAGGGCAGATGCAGAGGTGGGAAATCCCTGGGATTTTCCCATTTCTCTCCAGCTTTTTATTTTAAAAGGCCTGAGAAAGCTTTTAAAAAGCCAAGTCAAATCCATAGGGGTGAGAGAGTTGAGAGAGGAAGGACCATATTTTTGAAATCACACAAAAAATGTTGGTGATGTTGAGGGAAGGGATAAAAATCCCAAAATCAGTTTTCTTTTTTCTTTTTTCTTTTTTTTTTTTTTTTAGGATTGTAACAGTTTTTGACATGTGGTGGAGAAACAGTGAGTGTGGCAATCCCCCTTTGGAGTGGGCTCCTTTCACTGGCTTTCAGCACCGTGTGACCATGGCTTCCTGCAAAGTCTGAAATAGATGTTGGCCCCTATTCTACCATGATCACAGCCTGACAGTATCCAGTGTGGGACTGCTCAACACAGGGCATTTTACCCCTGCTGGGACAGCGGCTTTCCAGATGGCCAACAGGGAATGGTGGGGATTGCTTCACTGTCTGAGCTCCAGTTGTGGAGGGAGCAGACATCTGGTAGTGCTGGAGAGTGGATGAACCAAATTCCTCTGTGTCCCTGTGGCCTTGGATGCAACATGGGAGTTGTCAACCTGCTGTAGGCACCCTCGGGGGAGCTCTGAATCAGGAGTGCTAAAGTCATATAAACTCATAACCCATATTTTAATAATATATTTCTCTTTTTCGCTCTTATTTGAGGAAGGTTCTTCTCTCCACCTTCGCTAAGACAATTCCCATCCTCAGTTAGACTGGCTGCTTTTTTTGGGAAAGCTTCCTAGGAGGGAAGAGTAGGAACAATATTTACGTGTTTGAGGTTTTTTCCTGGACGACTTTTAAACTTGGATTTTGGAGCATTCACAGGGAAAATTAACAGTCTCTGCTGATGACTTTTCTTATTTCAAATCAGCAAGGGAGAGGGTGAGAGCAGAGCCCCTGGGGCTGGTTCAGGGGGTTTCCTGCAGGCAGTGTCCCCTGGGTTAGGAAATGTGGCTGCTGGGCACTTAGCAGGGGTTGGGTTGTAGTGTCCACTGCGATGGACTCCTGCAAATAGTTGAAATGGAACCAGTTTTATTTGCTTCCAGAAAGTTGGGAAGAAATTTTTGGGAAAAGCAGTTTTTTGAAGACTTAAAAAAATTTACTTCCCTTGTCCCCCAAAGTATTTTAAAGTCAGGGTATATATCAGTCCTGCTCTTACAGAGTCCTTCGTCTCAGAAGGACCACAAACCTGATGCCAAATTTTAGGCACCCATTTTGGAAGTGGGTGAGTCAGCTGCAAGATTTGCAGCTTCCACCAGTGTCCCAGACCCAATAAAAACTGGAACTCCAGAGGATGAGTTTAAACCTTCCTTGCCACAATTAAAAACGTTGTGTTTAATATTAAATGCACATTCATTTTTAATCCAGAAGCCTGGCTTTCTGTTCTCAAATAACCCATTTGTAATAGGTTCTTCATCCAAGCAGGGGAAAGAAATACTTGGTCCTGGAAGTCAGCTCCATAAAGAAACACAAAGAGCATCTTTCTGAATAGCACACAAGTGTGAAAGGAAACACGCAACTGCTGGAGAAATGGAATCATTTGTACTCAGTGAAGGGAAAAAGAAGAAGAAAAAAAAAACCAAGAAAAGAAAAAGCTTTTGAAAAGGAGATCTGTGACTGAAGCTCTCCAGAACTGTTTAACCTGTTGGGGATATTTAGCAGATGAATTCTGACCCACGTTCTCCACTTTGCTGTAGCCTGTGACAGAGTGGCACAGCATCTGCCGCTTGTGTTCCTCTCCAGACACGCTCACAATGCCGGAGGAAACGGGGGAGAAAATTATGCAAATTGCTCTGAGCAGATTACTTTGACCAGCTGCTCTTCTTCCTCCTCAATCAAAGGTCTGCCTAGGAGAGCCAATCTAGATTATATATGTCAGTCGCACGCTCCGAGGCTGAGCCGCTGCCTCACTGCTCCTTTTCCCCAAACAGGGATATTTCTGACAGCGAGGTAAAATGCAAAGCACTGGGGATATCAATTGCACAAAGGAGGGCACAAGGGGCTGGGAATTCCTTTTGGGTTTTGTGCACTAGCACCTCAGTACGTGGCTTGCTGTTTTTTTCAGGGCTATTCCCATAGAAAGAGGTTCATCTCCATGCTAACAATTATTGAATTTTATTATTAAGCATGAAGAAATGTGGCAGAGAGGGGAAAAAAATGAGCAAAAAGGCTCCCTAGACAGCGTGGCCTTAGGTGATATTATTAAGCACATGGGCTGAAAGCTGAGTGGCTTTACCCTGTGCAGCCAGGGGTGTTGCTGGCTTTTTTTTTTTTTTTTTTGGTTGCTTTTGCAAAGTGAAATTTATTCATGAGCACAAACTGTAGGCCATCCTGCTGACGTGTGTTTCCAAACCCGCCAGACGTGGCCGTGACGTCGTCCTCAGACAGACCCAGAGCTCCAGGCTCTCCCTCCCTGCCCTCTCCTGCCACATGCTGCCTACCCTGTGTCTTTAACAGTGCTCAGAGTCCAGAAAATACTCCACAGCTTCATAAATGATTAATATATTCTTAGTTAAAAAAAAAAAAAAAAAGATAAAGAATGCTGCTGCACCAGAGAGCACCTAACCCTGGCAGAAAAAAATACAGTGCTGTCACAGTCTGGTGGCAAGCCAGATTTCACTGCCTTAAATCAGCATTAAGATTTTCCCTAAGTTTGATGGAAACGTCTCTTTTTTAAAAATCCCATATACAAATCAGAGAAAGCCCCATGTTAGCATGTGATAAAACACACACACATAAATATGTGAGCTGAGCATGGCTGTGGAGCAGTGGGGATGCATCCTCTGAAGGCTGCAGCGCCAGGCAGGGAGCCCTCACTGAGCTTTAGAGAGATTAATAATTCTCGTGCCCTAGTTTATTTTTTATTGGTCCTATCCCATGGATTTTTCCTAGTAGATGCCAAAATTGCTGAAGATTTTAGCATTTCAACATTCATCCTGTCCCCTGAATTTCTAATCTGATTCACCAAACAGGCACAGGGTAGCCAGGCCTGGAGTTGCTTTGCTGAGCTGGAGTCTGGAGTGTGTGGTGTCACAGTTTGGCTCACTTTTTTACTGTTTTTTCCTATTTTTTGTTCCCCAGTTAACATGGGAGTTGGTATGATTAGTGTAACCAAAAAGTTTAATGAGTGGGGCAAAGATCTATGGCAAAAGCTGTGTGTGCTGAGATGCTCAAGGCAGTCAGCTCAAAGGTGCAGACCTCTCCCTGCTTCCCACCATCACCTGGCAGAGGGGAAGATGACAGTTTTAAAATTTAAATCAGAAAAAAAAAAATTAATTTATTGATAATGTGGTGTGAAAACTAGATAAGTTAATGCAACTAAATACAGCATTTCCCCCCCTTCTCCTGGTCTTTAGGTGCTTTTCAAAAGGTGTTTCCTCATATTTTTCCTGTGTTTATGACCATGATTTGATTTTAGCAGAAGTAATATAATTGTTCAGAAGTAATACCATTGTTTATGCTGCTGTTTTGTGTACCATGCCCTTAACCTTCTTTGCAGAAAATGTTTATAAAAAGGAGACAGTGACAAATAAAACCCACTGCAGGTTTGTCCTGTTATTTCTGGATTGTAGATCTTGCCTCAGTGTGAGCTGACTGAGGATTCTGTGGGACTTGCTGCTCTGTCTAATTTCAGTTTGCTGCCAGGTAAGTCTGAGCAGCCCCTGTTCAGGGAAAAGCTGCAATTATAGCTGTGATCCTGACACCAGAGTTCAGCTGAATTTCGGGAGAAGTTTGTGGAGGTTTGGAAGCTAATGAGCTGCAGCCAAAGCAGGGGGAGCTCTGCAGCCACTTCTTGAGGGGGGTTGTTCCTCGGCACAGGGTGTTATTCAGCTTTTCTGTCTTACTCTGGGCTCAGAGTGCACGTTCTCTCTTTATTTCTCCAAGCCTTGCCTCTATTCTGCATTATCAGGGCTGTCTTGTACAAAGAATTGTATTGACGGAATGAAAGTTAGCAGTGAAAAAAAAAACTAAAAAAAACCCCAGCCCTTGAGATATGATGAATTAGCTGCAATTTCAGTGGTAAAAATGGTCTCTCGTAGCTGGCTATTAACAACACTCTGGTGAATACATTTTCATGCAAGAGATGGTTTGCTATTTCAAAGGAGTCTCATTGAGACTTGATCAAGTTATTTTCAAAAGTTTAAAGTATTATTAGCTGGTAAATCCTGCTGCTCAATTTTACAGTCACGTTTTTTATTTGCTGTTGCTTCTCTGTGTATATTCAGGGTGGGCACTGAAGGAAAAGTGGAGCTAACTACCCTGGAGAAATGGGGAACATAGAAATACTTCCCCTTCCCTGTTACTCTGGCTTTAAGGAAGTATGACCTTGTATTTCATGGTGCTGTGGAGAAGCTGGAAATCACTCCCTCACCAGCATGCCTCCATTTCTAAGCTGCAGCCAGGATTCTCCTTATCTTTCACACAGCACAGCCACTGATGTGCCATCATGGGTCATTTGTTATAAAACTCTGTTTGCTATTTTTAACACTCAGTCAAGTGGAATTTTTTTTGTTTGTTTGTTTTATGAGCTACCCAGCATGGTAGCTCAAAAAGTTCAGCAAAATGAGTACTGTGAGATCAACATCTCTGAGAGGCAAGAGAGCAGAAGTTGCTGCCTGAGAGCCCATCAGGACAGACTGTTCCTGAGCAAGCCTGGGAGATGGACGTTACTGAAGAGCCACTGATCAAAACAATTATTAATAGGCAATTCAGCAGAGTGGCTGATGAGTTCTGTATGGAGCAGCTACCCCCTCACCTGAAGAAAGAGGTTTCTTTCCAGGCCTGGACTGGCCTGGACTGTTTCTGCAAATGATCTGAGGGCATCTTGGATGCGCTAATGCCATCGGAAATTTGAAATCTGTAAGGTATTGGATCATCCTGCATTTACTGTGGCTCTGCAGGGAACCTTAATTACAGAGAGGAAATGACTTGCCGACATTTGCACTTTCCTGCCTTGCCATTGAATTCATCATGGTCAGTGTTTTCCTTGTCTACTTTCAGTTTACTCAGGCTGTAACCTCAGTGGATCCTTCACTCAACCCCAGTGAGCCCAGGCCAGTGCCTGGTGAGGAGATATCCAAAGGAAAACTCACCTGGTGAATAATTTCTGTTGAACCAAAGTTTTTGGGAACATGTTCTTATTAAAAATACAGCAGATCCATGGTAAAATTCCTGTCCATGTTCAGTGGGTAAAGGAACAGCAATAACTTCTGTGCCCTATCTCAGCTCTAGCTCAGGCCTTCCCTGAAACCTGTAATTTCAGGTCGATAAAACTGTACTTTAGTGAACTATGGCTATTTTTGCTGCTGACAGTTCTTTGTCTTCTATCCCAGAATTTACTGCATCACTGTGGAATATTTGCTGAACAAATCCCTACGCATACAGACCACTGGATGATCACATGAGCTTGTTCATTCTCTGTTCAGTCAAGTCTTAAAAGATTGGATCTTGTTTTCCTGTCTTGGGGAGGGCACTGACTTAATACAAACATGTCTGTTGAAAAGCAGTTTCAAATGTGCCCAGTGCCACTGTTGGCAGGAGATGGAAATGGAGACCTGTTCTGCTGCAGCAAGGATGCCCTGCTGCACCATCTCCTTTTTTCTTTTCTCCAAGACATTGCTGGCATCTAAAAGTAATTCTATCATGGTGGCACATGGTTCTTCCTCTTAGGATGCCTTGTGAGTCAGACCCACATAGGATGTGAATATTTTCTTTTAAAATTCACATTACTGTCCTTGGCACTTCCAGGGGCACAGAGCCAACAGTGAGAGAGGACAGGCTCTGCTCAGCCTGTCACACTGAGATGCACCAAGGTTTGTCTGCTAAGTTCCTCCTGACTTTAGTAATGCAAAGGGATGTGGACTTACCCATTTCCTTTTCAGATGCACAAACTGAAGCTAAAGCTGGAATTGTGGATGCAGGTTTTCCTGGCCTGCAGAGTGAGGTGGTTTCACAGGAGCATCATCAAGGGAGAAGTACAGAGAAAAACTCTGTGATCTTTATCACTCCTAAAGCCCACCTTGATGCTTCTGAGCAAGTTCTCAAATGAAGCAAGTAAGCAAGGGCTTCTCTCTGAACTCAATCCTTAATGCCTTCCCTCTTCTTCTCTGCCCCCTCCCCAGAATCCCCAGGAAGGCACTGAAATCCAACAGGCTGAGAGATCAACCCTGCCCTGTTACCAGGTTACCCACCACTAAATCTGCCAGGGACTCGGGGATATTCTCTGTGACTGAACAAGTGACTGTTCTGTCCTGGAGGTATAAATCTAATACAAGCTTGTCAGCATAAGCCTTGTATATTTATGGGAAGCTTTCAGAGGAACTGCACGGGATCAGAGCTGCTGTTCAGCTCCAAGGCACAGCATCCCTGGCAGAGCTGTGAATGGAGAGCCACGTCCCAGGCACACTCTGCTGCCTCACTGCCCAGCCCTGCAGAGCAGTGATGCATTTGCACTGATTTGTCACTCCTGGAACCGCTGTAAGAGACCTGGAGTGGGAGCATGAAGGATGGAAGTGACACCAGGGTAAGGGCGAGGAACATTGGCACTATATTTAGGGCAGAAGCAGATAGTGGTAACAATTGCAAGGATCATATATAATGCAGTAAAACTGTCTGCCTGAAATATAAACAAAAGCCCTTTCCTGAGGCAGTGAGGGGTGATCAGTCATGTTGACAGTCTCCTCAGCTAAGCAGCCAGGACATCTCATTCAGAAGGCATGGACCAAGTGTAGGGCACTGCTGGATCCTTTAAAAGCATCCTGGAAACAGCAGCCTTGCTCTGGTGCAGAGGAATGTCTCCTCTCCAGATGTTTTACATGAGCTTCATGAGTGTGTGCTGGCACCTTTGGTGTCTCCTATACCCTGAGCAGCACAAGTGTGGTGTGTGCCAGGATGCAGCAGCAAATTGAAGAATTTGTCTTAGTTTGGAGTATGTTCAGAATCTGAGCAACTTGCTCAAGGAGATATCTTGGTCAGCTTTATTGGATCACCAACCAAAACATAATAATTTAAATCCTGGATACATTAATTCTGCTTCTAGGATATTTCCTTTAGCAAGCAAACCAGCAGAATTCAGTTCTGCAAAAATATGCCTCAGAACTGAGGAATGGGCTCTGCTTTGATCTCTCATTTCACATATTTTTCTTTCAGTTCACGTGGAGCAAATGTGAAAATTTCAATATCCTTCCTATATTGTTTTTACCCTTTCTCAAGAAATCCCTTTCTGGCCACTCTCAGTAAGAAGATGTTGGTTGGATCTTAGCTAGCACTTTTATACCTACATTGTGCTCAGAAGGAAAACTGCTCTCGTCCTTCAGGGAGCAGAAAGGAAGCAGATGCCACCCATTCCTTCCCAGGGTAATTCCCACATTCTGGAGAGCATCATCTTTTCCAGGCAGTACCAATAAAATAGTGACAGAGAGCTCTGTGAGCTCCAGGCTGCTTCATGTGCTCCCTGTCCTTTGCTAATTCTTTACCTGGTCTAGTTTTAAAAGCCTCAGAAGAATGAAATTCCACTCTGAGATATCCAGATACAATTCAAGAACAAACCCTTCAAAGTGGCAGGAGGAAGGTAAGAGATACAGGGGGAACCTGATCCCCAGGCTGGGCGCACAGGAGGAAGGCGTTTGATTGCAGTTTTATTGTTCCTCACGTCAAAACTGACAGACTGTCAGGAACAAGAGGCTGTCCCTGGGGAAAAGTGGCCCAAAGCCGGGCTAACAGTGGCTCCTGCGGGTCCAAGAGCAAGCGGCAGGGAGAGGCTGGGACTGGTGGCAGCTGCTGTGCCCCCTCGCTATCTGCTCCCAGCCTGGGCTACCAGCCCTTCATTTACACACGTAATAAATTCACTTGTTAATTAGAAGAAGTAAATATGATGAGTTTTTGCTGTCGTTCAAAGGAGCAATAGCCAGTTCCTTGATTCCCAGGCTGGCAGCCATCCTTCCTGTGTGCCCCCGAATCAAAGTGCAGCTCTTGCTCCAGCAACTGTCAGGCTTTTTACATCTTTTGATCAAGAGCCTGGCTGCAGAAAGAGGAAAAAACAACACTCAACTGTTTGGATCTTTTCCCCTACGATTATTATCACATCCATTACTCAGCAGAAGCCCGGGATGCCCTTTCATTCTTACACAAATACTTTCTTTTGGGATTCATTTAAAGTTTCCTTGTGCATAGAGTGGTCACTTGTCAGCCATCCACCTGAAAGGGTGAGGCAGAGAAAGCACAGTCAGCTAAAAAGGAACCCTGGCTTCAAGCATTTATAATGAATATTGACAAAAAGAGGGGGTGGCGAGGAGTGGGAATCAAAAGCTCGAAAATTGCTGATTAGGCAAAAGCCGACTGCCTCCTGCCTATGGAGAAAATGGCATCATTAGAGGGATGCAACAGGGCTGGCATTATGCAACGCCTGGTCAGGAGCAGAGAACAGCACAGCAGCAACTCCCAATTGGACCAGAAAAACAGGAGACTGTCCTTTTGTCTGACTTGTGAAATTTCAGTCCTGGAAAATCCCAGGCTGGTCCCCAAAGTGGATCACCCCTGTGGTCTGGGCAGCCAGAGGTGCCCCCAGACCAACACCCCTCATGAGCCCTCAGCAGGCACGAGTGGGGGATTCTGCATCTCTGTCACAGATTACAGCAAACCCTGCTTTAGGGAACCCATGGAGTCTGGTGCTTCTCTTCCTTCTCATGTTTTACCCCTAATCCGAGGGTACAAGTGAACCCACAGAGCAGGTGACTCGAGCATGGACTGGGATGGAGCAGCACCTCGGGCTCCTGGAGACCTGGAAAGAGCCATGGACTGAGGGCACAGCGAGCCGAGCATCCTGCACAGAGCCTTCCTTCTCTCTGCACATATTTCATGGTGTGCAGGGCTGGGGCTGCCGGGGATGACCAGCCCTCACTGGCTGTCAGGTGCCTCCCAGCTGATGAATGGTGCTCTCAGGCTGCCTATGCACAGCCTAAAGGAAAGCCAGCAGGGCTGGGATCTCCTGGTGTTGCTGTGCCAAGAGAGATGGAGCAAGATCACTGGTTAGTTACTTTTATTTTTTTAACAATCTCCAAGCATTTACTGCAAGTCAGGATGGAAGGGGAAGCTGCAGCACTGCTTCCCATCTCCTCTCCTCTAAGCTGAGCAGAACCAGCCCCTGGGATATGGATTTCAAGAGCAATAAATTCACTCTAAAAATTTAAAGAGGATGACGCAGAAAACTTCAAACAAACAAACAAACCAGCTCCACACAGCAAAAGCCATTTCTCTCCTGACGTCTCTCTAGTTACAGCATGACACATCAAGGTCAGATACCCTGTCCCACAGGAGCTGGGCTTTGTGCAGGGTGAGAATCATCCCCTAATGGTGTGTGATGGCTGATGTTTCATAACAAAAAACTACTTATATAAAACCCGGGATTCTCATTGTGGGACACCATTTCCAGCAGATGTTCCCTCTCACAGGGCAGGAAGCCCTGTGCTGAAGTGCCTTCAGGAGGCAGGAAGAGTCAAAGAGGGGTTTAACCTGTGAATGCTGGTCCCAGGCCCTGCTCCTGTGTCCGCACCAAGGAGAGCTCCCATCTGCAGCTCAATAAATCAGCCATTCATGCCAGGAGGTTTCTCCATGGCAGAAGCTGAACTCACCAGCAAGAATAATAATCCATATGTTTGTAATTGTGATTAGCTCCTCTGGAAGATAAAACTCAGCTCTGCTGGAGCATCACTAACGTGGCAGCACTCAGGGCCCCTGATGCTCTCGGTCAGGAAAGGGAGGGAACAGGGAGCCCCTCCCTGCCTGGAGCATTTCCACCCCACCAGCCTCCTCCATGGCTTGTTTGGTTTCCCTTGTTTTAGATTTTTTTTTTTTTAATGCAGTGAATTTTCTTGTGCATAGTCTCCTAAATGAATGCACAGGCTGTTTCTGGCATGCTTTAAACCTTCATGCATTTTTAATGATTTACAAGGAAAAGAATTTTTTCTCTCTTTCTCTCTTTCCTTCCATCCCCCCCTTTTCCTCCTCCTTGATTCCCTTTTTCTTTCCTTACCAAAAAAAAAAAAAAAAAAAAAAAAGTAATGACTTAATACATATCAAGTGGAATTGCTGGTTTGTGGTGACGGTTTTATAATTCCAGGTTCAAGTTTTTTCTATTTAATTATGCACTATAATTCTCATGAACTATAATGCAATAACAAAAGCATGCACCAGGGTTGGCACGAGTCTGTTCTTTATTAGTGTGGGTATGGGTACTGTGCTTTATGTGTGAAATAAAATATTTGGACCTAATGCTGAGTCTGTTTCTTTAGAATTACACAGAGCACTTCTTCCTTTCCAACACTGAAGCTGAGGCTCTCTGTTCCCTGTCTGGCCTGCTTCTCCCCTGATAAATTCAGTTGTATTTCATTTCACGAAGCCTTATTTGTTTGTAACTGCCTTTGTAATGCCTTAATTGAATAGAGGGTTCATACATTAACCTGAAGTCCTCTACAGTATCTTAGTTTATGAAGGTTAAAAGTGATTAACTGATGAAAGGCTGCTTGCTGTAAATATTGACATTTCCCCAACCTGCCAGGGCTTTGATTAGCTCCTGAAGTTGCCTTAACATTTTTGTTTATCAGGTTATCAGTGTTTCCAAAAGCTTATAAACATCAGGACTTTTCTCGTGCCAATTAATGTTTTAGACCCTGAAGGCAGTGCAAAACAATAAATGGTGAGTACATTAATCACCTTTGAGTGCGAGTGTGTGTGTAATATTAAGCTTGACTGTAAATATTTGCACAAATAGGACTAATTGTGTAAAAATTATTCTCACAGGCACTGTATTTCCTTTTCATTCATTTTTGACGATACTGTTTGTAAATCATCTTGGTTTTTTGGAAAGAAAACTCTCTGGAGCAAGCAGGATTGCTTTTAACAGCTGCAAATGGTTTATTTGCAGGATTCTGCCTTGCCCAAAAGCAGCTTGGACTTGACAGCAAGTGCTGGTGAACTTTGTAATGTTTGGAGCTGGTGTTTTTGAGAATTCCTCTGAAATCTGCCTTTGGTCCTGGCTCTGACTTTCTCAGCATTTCCATAAGTGTTGCTGGCAATGAATATTTAACCCTTCTGCTTACCAGAATCTTGTAGAGATTAAAAGCTCCCCAGCCTGTAAGAAGTCAGATTTTGTGAGATGGTTACCTTTGAAATGCCTTGGGAGTAGCAAAATGATATCAGGTAACTTAAGTAACCTTTCATGCAGCTTGTAAATCAATAATAAATATTTATATAATATATATATATATAATATATTATATATTTTATATATATATAATGTATATATTATTTAGTGTGTGTGTGTGTTTGTGTGTATATATATATATATATATACACACACACACACACACACTAAATAAATAAAATGTATCTTTAGAACTCCTTCCTGCAAATTTCTCACAGGTGACCCAGATTCACAAATAGGAGGGGAAACCCTCCCCAAACACTCAGGAATAATATCAGGGGCAATGAACCAGGGCAGTGTGGCTGGGTGACTCCCTGGGCTGGGAACTGTTGGGATGTGCAGAGCTGCTGGGAATCACAGTTAAAAACCCTTCCTGCCCCCCCCAAAGCAGCACCCAACAGCTCCCAGCTTCTTTATTTTACATCAGATATTGTTCTTGGGGGTCCAGGATCCATCCTTTGTGTGTCTGTTCACACCCACAGATGTGGGAAGGGGGCTGCCTTGCTCTGTATCAGTTTTTTTTTTAATATACAATCTGTTTTCATGGTTGTGTTTTCCTTTAAAACTATGATTTGACCCACCCCAAATTATTTTCGTTAGTGTTTGGGGGTTCTGAAAATCTTCCTAATGAAGCTGAGCTTTCATCTCTGGCCATGCATGTGAATAATACTCCTGAAATACTTGCAAGAGAAACAATTTATAATCTAAAAATATTTAAAGCAATTATGTTATTCTGGGTTAGGGGAAGTACAAAGTTTGTGCTTCTATTTTTTTCATACCCAAACAATTTAATATGCATTTTTTTTATTTCTGTCATCCTGGTCTGAACTTCTCAAGGGCTTCTGTTGCATTAAAGCCATGAATGATGAAAATATTAGTTATGGAGTCATAAACCTCACCCTGAAGAGCTGTGACATGTTGCAGACTCACTTGTAAGTGGACAGAGAATTTTACAGAAACTCCCAGAGCTGTGACACCATCAAAGAGCAGCTGCAAAGAAAGCTGTGTGCTGAAAATTGTCGTGAAGAAGCATAAGATCAAAGAACAATTTTTTTTGGTATTAAGTGACAAATCTAAGAATTATTTAGTTTACCAATATTTCACTGATTCAGAACAATTTTCAGTAAAGAGTGAGATGATGGTTTTGACAGAGTTCTGCTGTCCTTCTCCATCCCTGTCTGCATTTACTTTCCCACAAGCCCTTAGTTTAACTAAATCTTTTTTGTTCCCTCCATATCACTCCCATTCAACCACAGGAAATAAACACCTGGGCACAGACAACCTTCTGTTCCATCAGCCAGGAGAGCAGCAAGCACCAGGCCAGGTTCCCCAACCAAGGCATTGTTCCATGTCTCTGTAGAGGAGGAGGGTAAAAAAATCAGCTCCTTTTATGTATAAATGCCATTTATACTGAAACTATGCAACATTTTAATACAAACACTCTAAGGTGTGCTGCTTTAATCTTAAGAGGACAATGTCTTTACCTTTTTTTTTTTGCTACTTGATGTGTTCCTAAGGGTGTGCTGCACATTCAGCTGCTGGTTTACTGCTGACTGAGGACCTTTTTGTTTTTCAGCTCTCTTTGATACCTAGTTTTCCTACTTTTGTGGTCAGGCTTTAAAGTGAACCCACTGGCTGAGTGCTGCAAAGGTGGAGTGGCTTCCTAAACTCTCCTCTTGAGCCTCATAGGTGTGTAAGAGATGTGTTGCTGCCTGCTCTAAGGGGTGGGCACTGTAATTGGGTGGGAAAGCTGAAGGCACTGCCAACATCTGCCTGGCATTAAGGCAGGCAGGTTTCAAAGCTTTGAAACTGCCAAGTTCCTCTGGAAGTGAATGGGTGTGTGCCATCCCTTTGAACTCCTCGCAAAATCCAGGCTCTGTTTGCTGGGAAAAGGAAGCTTAACCTTTTTGTGTCAGCTCCACCTCCCTCACCTCTTTATGATGCACTGAAAAGTAACCCTGCACCTTCCTGAAAGAGCAGATCTCCCTGAACACCCATCCTGCCAGGATGAGCCACTTCCATGAGTCATGGCTGTAGAGGCTTCCCATCCTTTTGACTGAAAGGTGTCTAATGAATCTCATCTGAAGTGTATCCTGAATTAGTAACAGCCAGGCAGATGTAGCTATTCTGATGCTGGGTGTCAAAAAAAAAAGTTTAAAAAAACCAGAAAAGGTACTTTACACATCTGAGGCTCTGCGAGGATGAAGCCAGGGGGCTTCCCTGGGAGCAGAGCTTCTCCTCTGCCACTCTGGATCCTACCTCAGCAGCAGCAGCCCCATCCAGTCCCTACCTGGTGCTGGCTTGTAGCACTGTGACACCCCATGGCATGGCACAGCCAGCCCTGCTGGGATGGATTATTGATGCTGAGGAAATGGGAGTGTTACAAGGGCTTTGTTCACAGCTGCTGAGCCAAATAACAGTACAAGAGTAGTTAAAAGCAGGGAGTGCCCATAAATTCACAAATGTGCTTGTTTAGCCATTGATTTAGGTGTCTGGCCATTTATTCTGGTGGTCCAAACCTCTGGCTGTATTTTTTTGTATTTGCAATGGTGACTGTAAGTGTAACAAGGAATCATGAGGGGAAAGCAGGACCTCAAAGACAGTTGCAGAGGAGCATTGCTCTCAGAGCCTAGATGGGGTAGGGTGGAAAAAAGGAAGTTTGTGTGTCCCCATGAACCATCTCCAGGGAAAACTGTGAGCAAATCCTATAGCTCAAGAAATCTGTAAGGTGTTTTGGGGCTCCTGCAAGTTGATGCAAGCTGACATTCAAGTTAGAGAGGGTCTAAAAAAGCCTGGCAGAAGTTCCAGAACATTCAGCAGCTCCCTGAGCACCGTCCCTGCCTCTCCTTGTACCTGTCCCTGCCTGGGCTGTGCATCAACGCCACTCACAGCAGAGATTACCAAAGTCATAAAAACCTCAGCTGCTGAACTTCAGCTCTGTAAACTACACGTGCACAACGCTCTCCTCAAACCCTATACAACCAGCAAGGGCTGCCTTTGGCTTTCTGCTTGGGTGACAACCAAAGGGTGGCTGATGTCTGCCACCCTCCTGACCAGGTAGCTCCCTGGCACTGCTGCCCTCACACAGCTCTGGGTGCAGCTGAGCTCAGAGAGGCTTTGGGCTGCATGAAGGTGTGGCAGCTGCACCACTGCCACAAATTTAAAATAGGCTGTGATAGCCAAAAGATAGCTGATGTTAATGCTGGTGTTGCCACTGCTCCTTGTGTAGAGTGGGTTGGGTATTTGAGGTTGCTGCAGGTTTGCTGTGAACAATATTTAGAGTGGTTGTTTCAAAAGATACCTGTCTAAAATGCATCATTAATGTGCAGCTCTGAGTAGTAAACTCCTGAGTTTAGGGGGTGAATCTTGGCAGCTGTTGATCAAAAGGGGATCCCTACCCTTGGAATCTTGAAGAGATTAAAAAAGGGGGCAGATTAATCATGTGGGAATATTGTGGAGGGTGGAGCTGTGTGTGACTGAACACCAAGAGGTCCATCAGACTCCAAGAGCACTCTTGGGTTTGACATCCATCCCTAGCAAAGCCACAGGGGTTTAGGCAGAGACCTCGTGGCTGTCTGGGCTGGAGCAGCTGCTCTCTCCCTGTCACACACACCTGCAGCAGGTAGGGTTTACAGCAAGCCACAACCCCTTTGTCCCCCAAAGCACTGATTCCAAGGAAGCTGCAGGAGTTTGGAGCATGCTTTGATGGCAGTGCCAGAGGTCAGGACTTTGGAGCCCAAGTCACGTTCTGATGGACTCCATGAGAGCCTCTCCACTGATTTCAGGGCTTTGTATTGGTCCCTTCTCTGTGATTAAAACTTTTTTTTTGAAATAGAACTTGGCAGGAAAGCCAGGTGTGAGTGTTATGTTCCTGGCATGGAGCCAGTGCAGCCCCTGATCTCCAAAGGTTGGTGGCCTTGGGTTTTGCACTCCTTTGCCTATTGTTAGAGCAACATCCTTCTGTTACAGACTGTTTTTTCTTTCTTTTTTCTATTTGCAGAAGTGACTGGCCTTGCTGCACACATGGAAGTTTTAATAATTATTCCCAAGCAGCTCTGAGATTTTTTTAACATGGAAACAAGTTCTACATTACTCGTTAAATTGGTCAAATTTCAATAAAGCCAGGAAAACATCTTGAAAACAGCATGAATATAATTTACAAAGAAAACAATCCAAGCGTTACTGCCAAAGAGTTTTCCAACAGGAAGGAAGAAAGAATTTCTCTTTCCCCCCACATAGAATGACTGTACTGTACGTTAAATTAGTGGTTTTGGAGTGAAGGAAACCACCACAGGATCCACAATGTTAATTAGAGCAAAGCTGGTACCCAATGTGAGGATAGGTCTTGATTCTTTGTTACCTTCCTAGGTAGGCTGTATGAATCCTGGCTGCCAAAAGTCATATTCCTGTAAGTAGCTCTGCATCAGCTTTTCATCCTAGAGGAGCTCTTGCTTGCTGTGTTTTTAAGTGCAGCAGTCAAACTCCATGCAGGGGCTGAAGTTTGGATTCTCAGCAAGCGTGGGAGTGAACGAGATGCCCTCTTTCCCCTAATACCACGTTGTCCTTTAATTAATCTGCTGAATCAAAGCCTGGATGAACCAAGTGCAAACGCATGGGCTGACCTGTCCCACTGCAAACCTGTCTGGAGTCTCAGATCAATGAGTCTCAGTGCCCAAACCACGGTGCTCTGACCTTGGCTGAAGGGGCTCAGGTGAAACCTTTGTGATTTTCCTACTCAGAGTAAAAAGAGGGCCAGTGTAGGAGAGCAGTGGCAGCAAATATAATGCTTATTTCTTAACAAAGTAAATTCAGAGGCCTGCATGCCGTGTTACCTGTCTAAGCCATGTAAAGGATTTTTACAAGTAGGCACTGACTGGAGGCATTATTGTTGTAATTGCCTGTACTATCAACTGCACTACCTGAAAGGGAAATATAAACCAGACCCAAACTTGTCTGATGATAGAATGAGATGTAAAACTACAACTGTGTCTGGTGACCACATTTTGCAATTTTGAGATGCTTTTGCACTGACATGAAAGGTAATCTTTCCAAGTTTTTTGCAATATGAAACTCAGACCTCAAGATCAGGGTCTGAGCTGATTGCACGTTCTCCCCTTTCATTGAGAGAGACAAGCTGAACTTCATAAACTTTTCTGCTGAAATCTCATGTGAAATCAAAGTAATTTTTACAAAACATTTTAGTTTTTGTAAAAGGGTGATTTTTTGCTTCAAAATAACCTCACCAAATGTTCTAATGAGAACAGCTCCAATGCATTTTCTCAATTGTACATTTTCTCAATTATCAATTTGTACATAACCTTCCCCTGAGGTTCCTTTGCAACTGATACAGAGTGGAAGAGTGGCTGTGCAAAACCCACAAATGCATTTTTGGAAGAGCTGTGTTTTGCAGTGAGGCTGCTGCACTGTTTATAGTATGACACTTTCAGAAATGTTGTGAGCTTTAATTAACTAAAGCACTTTATCATAATTAGAGAAATGCAGCTCTACAAGGTTATTACTAGACTTTCTAAGGGCAACATCTGTATAGGAAAGAATTAAAATTTCAAGCTGGTGACAAACTATTGTTTTGCCACCAATAGCATTGGGGGAGAAACATGGAATGGGCACAGCTACTTAATTAAATTATTGTGCACTTTTTTTCTCCTCACTGTTGCTTTAACAGCTGTACTCCATCTCTGAGGCATATTTGTCTTTATCTTTGGCCACTTTGTCAGAGTTGGCAGAAGGAATCTTAGGTGGGGTTGCTCTCTTAGTGAATTAAACAATGACCAAAACTTTGCTCATTTCTTCCATCATTATTTCAGATTTCCATGGCTTCATTTTGACTGAGCAATATATGGCTCTGCTCTGGAATATGGGAGCAACTTAAGGACTGTGGGGCCTCCAAGGGCCTGCCTTTTTCAGGAGAGTATTCAGGGACTGCTCTGTGCACTGCACCAGCCACCTACGCACAAAGACAATACAGTAAAATGCTTTTATAGCATTTTAAAGTGCATAAAAGTGCTCTGGTCTATAGTTTGTACTCAGGCAGAGTAATGCACTGATGAGATGGATTTTATCTGAGCTAGGTGAGTATTTGGGGTAGTAAATACTATTTAATATAAGCTATTTGAGATCTAAACAGTTCCAGTACTTTCTATTTCTTCATTTTAGTGCCTGGTGACCATCAGAGGATTTAATTTGTTGATAGATGCTATAAATACCAAAGCCACCTCCATCTGCTGCTGTGACAGAATATGACTAACAGGGAAAACCCAGGTACTTGCCTTTGCTAATCTCTAAAGTCTCCTTCTGGCAAGTTTGGCAAACTTTGAAGTTCACACTTGTATTTGGGGTTTGTTTGGCTGTATTGGTCTCGGTGCAGAGTGCAGGCAAAGGGGGCAAGGAGCAGGACAGGTAAAAACATCACAGAGAAACGTCAAGAGAAGAATCTGAGTAGAATTTAAGAAAGCAAAGTGCTCAGGCAGTTGGAGCAGTCGGAGAAGAAGGTCCCAGAAAGTGGGACGATGGATGCTCTGGTGGTTTTTTTACAGAAAGTCCCAAGTCAATTGTACCTCTGGGATCTAGTGGTGATGGCATGGTTACAGTTGCTGTTAGAGATTTCAGGACTATCTCAGGAAAACCTTCCCTTTTGATGTTCAACTGAGCAAAGGAAGAAGGCCAAGTTCAGATGTTTAAGGAGATGCAGGTTGCAGTGCCCTGGTGTCAGCCCTGTTTGCCCTGGGTCGGTGTGGCTGAAGCCTGGGCACTGCACTCCTGACATTGGTTTGTGGCTGCTGAGGTCTGGGGCAGAGGGAGCTCTGTCACAGGGTGTCACCCACAGCCTGGGTTTCCCTTCCTTTCTCTTTCCCTCTCAAAATTTCATAAACAAAGAGTCAAACCTCCCCTGGGCCAGATGGGTTAAACCACCTGCAAACTACTCCAGAAAATCTAAAAAATGCCTATGAATGTTCTGGGCAAGGTTTTGTGGGCCAGCTGGTATGTTTTGGTGTGTCCCTGGAGATTCCTTAAAGGACTGCTGCAGGACACAGAGCCTTCCTCTGGCTGAACTTTCCCTCAGCTGCTGACAGCCACATCCCTGTGAGTTAATTCCAGCTGTACACCCAGAGTTGAGTGTTGGCATGGCTGTGAGGATGGCAGCTGGTCAGGTGCTGTGACACTTGCCCATCTCCAGTAGAAAATGCACTCAGTAGTGCCCAGGTGGGACCAAACCTTCCTGCAGGAACCTGCTCACCCAGTGTCACTTGCTGGTGTCCCTCACTGCTGGTGTGCTCAAGTGTTATGATGATCTTTTGGCAATCTCTGATAGAAGAAATAGAACTCCAATTTAGAGCATTAAGAGAAGGCTCGAGGAATCTATCATTATTAATCCTGCTGTCAGTTTTAATTTTGGGGACATTACCTCACTCAACACTCGTTGGAGAGAGCTGCCAAAAATGGTGATGTCATCATCACCAGGCACATCTGACCCTGGCTGCTGATTGCCAGTGCTGAGTGCAAGTTAATAAATCCCCTGGTACCTGGATACACTCTGGAGTTTTATTACAATGCAGGCATTCCTTGATACCCCGGTAATTAAACAGTCTGGGCAGGAAAGGAACCAAGCCACCATTTTCTCCTGTTTAGAGGAATTGTAAAATATAATTGTCTTTCGGGTCAGCTTCGTACAACTGTCATGTAAACCTGCGTCTGGATTGTGAGGAAAACTTGGATGTAGGCAGAAATTCAAGATGAAATATAAGTGAGAAATCAGATCTGCTTCCCCAGATCGACATTTGCAGAACAAAGTGGCTCCTGACAGTCAGGGCACTCCACCTCCAAGAGCCAGAAACTTTTCTGTTTCTAGGGAAAACTGCAATCCTAATATCTGCATATGGATTTGGGAATGAGGATCCCACCACTTCTGTGCCTCTGTCTCCCTGCCATGGCTGTGAGCTCTGAACCCAGTCCCCAGTCCTGAACAGCAGCAAGGTCTATTTCTTGTGAGTAAGGGATCTTAGCCCATCTCCAGACACAGCATTCATAGGGTTGGCAGTAGCAGCATAACCTCCCAAATTTATAGAGCCCATTGACTGAAAGAGCAATTGAGGAAGTCATGTTGATGAAGCAAAGCCTTTGAAAATAGGAGCAGAGCTGGGGACTTTCACACCAGAGAAAGCTTTCAAGTCACGCTTGTTTGGAGCTGACATCTGTTTACCTTTAAAGGTCTATAAATAATATTACCTTTCCTCTTTACTGACTGCTGGAGATGATGCTTTGCCTCTGTTTATAGACCCCCTCCTCCTCTATCTTGATATTGGTGTTATCTGGCTGAGCAATTTGACATCATCATCATCACAGAGGTTTCTCTGTCTCTGTAGCAATGTCTGATGATGCCACAAACAGAGGATTATGCAATCTGTGTAGGCTCAGATGGAAGGAGAGACAGGGCTGGGACTTCTGATTTAATGTCTCTAATAACAGTAAGGGGATTACAGAAACTTGTTAGCAAAGAAATTTTTTTCTGTATAAACATTCTCTTTTCCAAGATTTCCTCTGATGTGAAAGTCTCTCCTCAATGTCCTCTTATACACACACATATATATATTATATGCACAGTCACAGATATGCATAGTTTTGTGTAAATGAATATATGCAAATCCAAAATCATTCCTAGGATTTGTGGAGGTGTTGCCATTTCCCTTTTCACAAACTCTAAAGCATCCAGGATCTCCTGAGCTTTACTCATCCCAAACAAAAGGTGCTCTGGGTCTGCGCAGACCTCACATTCCCTCTTCATTAAAGGAGTGCCCTGCCAGCCCTGTCCTCTGTGACATCTGGGAATATTGGTGTCCTTGGCTAGATTGGATTTCTTCTTTGGATTCTCCTTGTTCAGACCCACCTTGGTCTCTACCAGGTTTGTCCTGTGGTAAAACCATAACAGAAATATAAGGGGAGTTCAAAAATCTCTGCCTTCCCAAAAGCTGTTTCACAAACTCTAAGAAAATGCCTTTGTTGTCCTGTCCATGCCTCAGTTTCCCCAACCACAGGGAAAATAAATCTCATTCTTATGGAAGCACTGAGGATAACTTTGCTCTTGTTTCTGAGTGCTTGACATTTTGGTGAAGGCATCCATAGAGACTCTGAAAAACATGCTTGTTTATCTTATTTTTATTGAACATGTGAATGCATCCTATCTAGCACATGTTGTCAGAATCAATAACTGTGTCTTGTTACCAGTTTTTCCATTTATGGCATATTGTCCTGACATAGCTGTAAAACCTCAATGAATATGGTTTTAATAACCCAATGGTATTTAATGTACAATCGCTGTCTTATTAAGTCTAAATTAAATCCTTACTTGAGACACTTAATTTAAAGTGTGACTGATCTTTTCCTGGCCTGGAAGGAGATACTTAAGTGACACTTCTTCCAATTTGGCCACATGGTTGAGGGGGTGGGATTTAAATAATGTATTCTGATGATACCACTCATCTGGTTAAAACTGAATTGCATCATTTTATGAACACTCACAGACAGGATCAAATTAAACCCAACTTCCCACCAAGTTAACTCAGCTGAGTTTCAGAGCTTAATAGTGCATTCAAAACACACACTTATTGTGACTATCCACTCATCAGCATCTGCTTGGCTTTTCCAAAGGAAAAAATGAACTGCACCATATTTTTCTACTCAGAGCCTCTTGTGGGGTGCCTTTAGAGTTGACAAAGACAAGGCTTACATTCTGCTGTGGGCACACTAATAAAATAAACCTAATAAAATAAACATTACATGCAATAACCATGCTACTAAATCTAAGTTCAATGTGTAGCTAAAGTGTTACCCACAGATCTATTTAGAGTGATGTGCCTGGACTCTTTTTCCATCCTTTTCCAACCAAGAGTCACATAAACATTTGCTAAATTGAAAGCGTCGTCAGAGCCAATGGGAGCAGCACAAGCAATTTTGGCACGTGCAGAGCTGGGGAGGGCACGGAGCTCAGGGATAAATGACATGCTGTCACTTCTCTGTGCCAAGGCCAACGCTGAAAAATGGCCAGACCTGAGGGTTTGGAAGGAAATTTCTGAACTAAAATGCCTGGTCAGACCCTGGATAGCATCACGTAGGTTGTGTCTGTGCTTTGTGTTTGGGCCACACAATGATCACCAGGTTGGATTAATGCAAATTGTGCAATTGAAGGTGCACAGGAAAGGAAAACACCCTTTAGTACAGGCAGATGTGGAGTTTCAGTTTGATGTCTGGGAATACATTGCACTGGGAGCCAGGAGAAGAAGAGGCACTGGGGTAACTTCTGGCAAGATTTTTGTTTCCCTCTCTTTTTAGCCTCTAGATCTTTGACAGCACTGATGGAAAGTTAGGCAGGGCCATCAATACTGTAGCTCTCAGATTCTAGCTGTATCTGAAGCTACTCTCTCTGTATTATTTATTGAAAATAAACTCTGGAATATTTCAGTATAGTGTGGAAGCTTGTAACAAAACAAAACAGAAAAAAAAACCAAGAAAAGGAAAGAACGTTCCTAGAATTTCAGAAATCTTTTTATCTGTGGAAAAATTCCTGTTAAGCAGTCTCTGTAGTTTTCTAGTTGCACACCATGGCTCTTTGGGCAGTCACTGGAAGGATGCAGTGGAGTTGCTGAAGAAATATACCCCCAAGAGGTGCTCTGGACAGGCTCTGTCTCCATACTGAATGAATTTGGTGATTTTTCTTTGCTTTCTAGCAAGCTTGGTGGTGTTGCCTGATTTTAGAAGGAACTTGGTCTTTGCACTACTTCAGGATCTTTATCAAAGGCCCAGCTGCTGGGTTTATGGGATTGCACAAGAGCTGCTTCAGTCACTCCGAAAACCAAAGGAAAACCCAGGTCCAAGTGGTTTGAGGGGTAGGGTTCAAAGTGTGACCAAAACCAGAGGTCAAGCTTATTCCTCGTTCCAAGAGCCTCAAAGTTCACTGTGAAGCATCGTCCTGACTGCTTTAGAGGATGGAAAGTGCTTGGAATTAGCAGTTGTGCTGATGTATGCAATAAAGGGGCAGGACAAGGGCAAGGATCATGGCAAGGATCTCTCTAAGGTGAGAGGTTCCATTCAGGTGTTGAAGCTGTTTGCAGAGTGCTCAGAGCTATCTCTCTGAATTAAAACTTTGGGGTTTCATTTACCAGTTACTGTGTGCAACCTTACAAGAGGCTCAGGATAAAGCAGATGTTGTTGCTATACAATCTTCTGAAAAGAGCTTGAAATCACAGCCTGTCCTGAGAGCAAGGAGAATGTGCTCAGCTCAACGTCACAACTAGCAGAGCCTAACTGAGGGCAGTATAACACTTCAAGTGAAAATATTTGTGTTCCTATTATGTCTTCCATCCAAGAACTTAATGGCTATTTGGTTGAGCTCAGTCCTGATGATTGATTTCTCCTGGATGCTGGGGTGAGAATTGTTTTAACAGTTTACAGATGGACAAATGAAACAGGGAGGTGTCCAATGCATTGTCCAGCACTGTGAGCTAAGCTAGTGGCAGAACAGTTGTATCCCTGTTTGATCCTAGCCAGGATTAATCCCTCTTTTTTTTTTTTTTTTTCATTCTGTAGCAATTTGACTTCTTCCCTAGCATGTGAACACTTTAATATCTGAATCACAGCCACAGGAAATGATGAGGCTGAAGACACTGATGAAGACTTTTCATAGTGATATTTATCCTTCTTGTTCTAAACCTGGAATAATCCTTATTACAATAATTCTAGTTCTGTGAGATATATTAGCTTTGCACTGTTATTGCTGCTGCTGTGCCAGTGTATTTAATAGTTTTCCAAATAATTTACTCAAGCTCACAAGTTTTAAGAGCTTTTCTAGGATGAAAGAGAAGGAAAAGGAATATGCTCACCCAAAGTGTTTTCTCTGTCTCTTTTTTGTCTATCATTAATTAGGAAGGGTTTCAAGTCATAAAACCAGCTTGTTGTTGTAAGTCATCCACATGCTAAATTAAAGTGGGCAAACTGACATGGCAGTTAAACCCTCAAAGCCTGAAATCAATCAATAAAATCTATGGAAAATTACTCTGAGCAAATTAACATCCTTTAATACATAAAGGCAATTTTTTTTTCCACATCTCTGCATAAAATCTAGTCAGAAATTTTCTGTGCATCTCAATCTCATTCCAAGACAGGCACCAGACACTCTCTCTTTCCACCTGCACCTCTTCACAGGGGACCATAACTCTCTGGAGAGGAGATGCTGGGGCAAAGCAGCTGAGTGAGGTTTGCGTTGTGTCCTCACTTTCTGGCAGATTTTCCCCAAAACAACTCTTTGACTCTTTCCTTAAACGTGACCATTCCAACCCCGTGGATGTGCACACAGAGAGGACAACTGGATGCACACAGCTTTGAGGAGCAGAGCTGGGGAATCAGAGAGGTTTGCAGAGCAATGGAACTTAATGGTTTCAGGGGGTTGACGACAAACACCATCCATCTTTCTGCGCACCCTTGCAAGCACTCAGCATTAATATCTGAGGGCCTTTTAGTGCCACTGAAGATTTTATTCTCACAACACCACTGGGAGAAGGGATTTCATGGCTTTAATTTCAGTATCAGTTGGAATTTGAGAAACTGAGCCATAGAGCTGTTGCTTTCCACTCAGCTCCTGTCTATGGGTATTGTCAAAAGATTACCAGACGAGATAAATGAACTAGAGAGTGTCCCAAGAATTCTATTCCCTTCCTATGCATCAGTGTTTCAAGAGCTTTAAAGACTTTGAGTGTGTGTAACTGTTTCAGATTTGGGCTAAGTCACCCCAGATAGAAAGTGCAACAGGCCAACAAGCTGGGGGTGTTTTTAATTGAATGGTCAAAAGCTGACAGTTTGCTGAAGGAGAAAAGAATCTGAGGTTGTGAAATGCAGGAGTTCATTTCTCTGCCAATAAAGCTCTGGAATGGGATTTCTAGATGTTTCCTATCAATAAATTGTTCTAATAAAATGTTGTCTTTACGCAAATTGAAATTTTCTGCAGGAAAATACTGACTTTGCTAAGTTGCCCCCTCCCCTTGGGAAAATTTAAACAGGGCTTCCTGGCTTCCTGCTGGGAAGATTTTTGCCAATTTTATTTTCTGCCTGAAGGGAGAAAAACAAATTGATGCATGTTTTCCAACAGCCAGCAGAGCTGGGAGGAGGAAGGAAAGGCCAATTGCCCTGGCTGTCTGCCTGCCACACAGCGTGGTCACCTCTGCCCGTTGGGCTGGGTGGGAGAAACAGAGGCAGGGGGCCTGGAGGGCTGCTCTGCAAAACCTACCCAAGATGCTACTGCCAGTTTGAATGAATGTTGACCTATTTAAAACAGAAATTTTTAAACCTCCTGGGTTTTTTTGTTTGTTTTTTAATCTTTCTTTCTTTCTTTCTTTCTTTCTTTCTTTCTTTCTTTCTTTCTTTCGGAGAGAAAGACGCAAATTTATTCATTTTTTTTTCTCCCATTGGAATGGATTTGCACTTTCTGGGCTGGTCCCCTCACACAACAGCTACCAGGAAGTTGGAAGGACAATTGCTTTTGAGAAGTCTACAATACCTTGGCAGCTGGAATTCCATCAGATAAGCAATATTTGATTAATATTGGACAGTAGGAGGACACAAAATGGGATAGTATGGACATATTGGAAAAGCACTCACAAGAGCTACTCATGGATTTGCAATATTCCAGCACGGATTGCCAATGCTGCATTAAAATATTGCCTCAAAAGCAATTCCCTAGACCCAGTGCATGATAAGCTGATGAGCAACCCCCTCCTTCTCCATTCCACATATCTCCTTCAATGATATTTCCACCCATCTCCTCTATTGCCAGTGGCTTGAGCAAGGTTGCTTCAAATTAATTTAAAACTGGGATAAGTTAGCCAATTCAAATCATGAGTTTTCCAGTCTGTCCCTGGGACCGTCCCCAGGGCAGGGATCCTTGGGAGACAGGTCATGTCTCCTCTCTAGGTGAGAAGAATCAGGTGAGAGGTGGCAAGAAAAAGGCAGGATAAGGACAGAAACAGGAGGCAAGCAAAAGGTTTGCAGAGCAAGGAAGGCATCCAAGATTTTGCATTTCTTTTCTTATTGCACCTTACTCCAAACCCTGCCACAGCCTTCCTGGAGGAGGGGGAAGGGCACGGGCTGATTTGCATCTTATGTTACTGCTGACAGTAGGAGGTCTTAATTGGGGCACCAAAGAGCAGGTGTATGCTAACGTTAATCTTCCCTTTCACCTGTCACTCATGCAATAAATGTGATCTCTCCCTTTCATTAGCAGCCCTCTGTCACATGCCAGGGAGCTTTGGAAGGGTCCCTCTGAAACTTGTTGGGATTGATTTTCCTGCCCGTGCTGGGTTATTACTGCCAGACCCCGGACAACCGCTCCCAGGGAAGGCGTCTGCCCGGTGGAGGAATGGATAAGCACTGCCTAATGGACTGAAATTATGTGTGCCTTGTGGAAAAATGATCAGAAATTCGTGTATTGGCCTGGTGATAAACAGAGAGAGACTGGCTCGTTTGGAAAATAACGCATTGTGCGCTCGAGTGTGACGGAGATGATCTTAGGAGGAAAGTTAATTTAGCAAAGAGACTCAATTTGGTGTTATCTCAAATGTTGATTCCTGGAATCATTACTCAATGCGTAGTCAGAAAAAACTTCCCTGGATTTCAAGGACTCCAGCTGGAGCCAAGAGGAAATTGGCCTGGGAGAGGATGAAATAGTAACTCTAGAATTTGGACCTCCATCTCTTGCAGTTCACCTATCACATCAACAACAGCCTAATCCTTTGCTCGAGTGGTGCAGAGTATTAGGAAACAGCTCTGAGCAGCCAAGGGCAGCTAAACCTGCTTTTCTTTGCTCTTTGTGCACCCTGAAATCTGTGTCTTGTGAGGAACCTGCTGTCAGGACAGCGATCTTTCCCTCCCCACCACGCATTTCTCACAAGAAGGGGAAAAAGGCAAATCGCCTCACAAAGAATTTATCTGAGCTTTTCACATTCTTCCAGTGCTGCTCTGGAACACGTTCCACTCTGGTTCACCCAGAGGTGAAATAAATAATTATCTTTGGGGGAAAAAATTCACATGGTTAAAAGTATTATATTCTGAGAGCAACAGTTTTTTGGCTGTGAGTGGGATCCGGGGGGATGAGCATCAGCTGCAGCCTGGGTTCTGAGTCAGAGCAGAGTCCCGTGGGAATCACAGCTGCTCCAGGGCTCCAGTGTTGGTTATTTCCTTTAGGATGATGATGGCTGGCCTCTCCTTTTATCATTCCCCTCTGTTGTTGGGAGGTGGCTTTCTTTATCATCAGATTCCTTCCAAAAGCAGTAATACTGTGATTCAATAGAGTGGAAACCAAGAAACAAGCAGGACTGACACATTACATTAGTAATGTAATTCTAACTCATAATCTGTATTTTCCTTGCTGAGGTTGGGTCATGGTATGAGACTTCTCTTTTCTGAGATTAGGAGAGAAAAAACCCAAACCCTGTAATATCTAATTGTGTAGCCCCTTTTAGGATAAAATGCTCAATATTTAGCTCTGCTGTAGAGGGAAACAAGGACTTTTAGAGGTAGAACCAATATTCACCTTTAGAAGAACCACTATTCGAGTAAGTGTGGCAAAAATTGTGTTGTCCACCCTGCTCTCATTGTAGTTTCCCCACTGGGCAATGGAAATCATTTTGTCTTAAATTCACAACCCCTTTATTGTCTGTCTTTTAGTGAATTTTAATAATGAAATTCTTCATTTCCTGTGTTTACCTAGTGTCCTACAATCAAGCAGTTACCAAAACTGTAAGAAACAAGCATAGAGTCAGGAGTAAAAACATGATTGATTTTAAACATAAGAGTGTTACAGACCTCATAACCTGGCAGAGTGAGGCAGGGAAGAGCCAGGATCAATGAGATACCTCCAATAAGGATGTGCTTTGCCATGATGCTGGATGAGGAGTCTAAAATCTCTGTTATTCCAGTCTGTGAATGTGTTGTCTTGAAATGTACAAGCTGCAATTAAGAGCTATTGGATAATAACTATGCCATGAAAATGTCCTAAACTATTAAAGAGCTGAAGATGATAGTGTGCTTTTAATGTTTCACATAAACCATTTGGGATTTGAAGAACTTTCAGTGCTAGTGAGGAAGTTGGAATATATCCTTGCTTGGGTTAAAGGGAAGGAAGAGAAAAGCCCTGAATTAAATTTTTGAGCTCTACACCCTCAATTTTTCTACATGTTGCTCCATTCTAAACAGGGGAAATAAAATCAGCTTTGTTCATGAGCATATGCTTTTGACTTTTTTTTCTTCTTGGAGCCTGTGAATTATTAATAAACTAATTTCTCTTTATAGTTCAATCTTTGGAGACTTAAAGTGCTCACTCAAATGCACTGAACAAGAGGAATGCTTCAGCTCCAATCAGCTCCCATCTTCTTTGGAAATGCTGGCCTTGAGGTATCTTTGAGTCTTTGAAATCAATCTTTTATTCAGCTGGGAATTTCTGATGGCTTGGAGGTCTGGTCTGTTAATTCTGCCTAATGCCCTGTTTAAGTTTGGGGCGTTTCTATCAGATGATTTTCTGCTTTTACTTCACTGAAGGACTAAGAGCATCCCTCTCTCCCTTCACTACACCCCTGTTCCTTTGTCTCCAAGTGGAAACAAAAAGGTTTGTTGGGCTTAACAAGTAAATGGGGGGATGGGATGATCAAGAAAATACCCAAAGTGGCACCAAGGTGAGATTATGTGGCGTTTTCCAAAGTCAGATTAATTCAGCTTGATCTCTAGGATCAGGAGTGCAGATGTCAGAGAGTTCCCTGCCCTGTCTTGAAGCCTTTCATCACTCCTGCCTCACCTGAGGGTTTCTCATTCTTGGTTTATCAGTAGCACTACCACAGCTGAGGGAGAGGAGAGGGAGAAATCAGGGAAAGAAGGAGGCCAGGCCAAAACCCTGAAGTCCTGTGTCCACCAGGATGTGAACAGCCTGCAACAACTGGGCTGTTCAATTTTGTCTGCTGTTCCCTGGATCATTCGGACCAAGATTTGGATCATAGAATGAGTGTGTCACATCTTCCATAGAGGGTTAGCATGAACCAGAAATTACAAAACTGGGAGCCTTTTTATTAAAAAATTGTGATTTCTTCTTCCCCAGAGCCTGGGCTGAGAGCTGGACAAACTCATTTCAGTTGTGATCCTGTGAAACAAAAGCTCTCAATGATAAAGCAACACTGTTTGGTCTTTCCATTCTCATGCTTCTAAAAAAAGCTACCAAATGACTGAAAAAGGTCCACATGAAATTTAAAAATAGGCTGAGGGACTGGGTTACAAGTCACTGAGCTCCATGTGGTCAAATAAAAACAACTATAGCAAAAAATTACAGTGCTAATTTAAGCTGTACAAGAGAATTTCATTTACCAGAAATATTTAACTAAAGAAAACCACATTAAGGCAGTGGCCTTCATTAACAAAAATGTCCTGTGCAGAGGTGACTTCCCAGTTAAAATTTTTTTGGGAAAGACAATCTGCCTCCTGGAAGAAAATTTTAAACAAAATGGTTTAAGAAAAAACATCTGGATTTCTCTAATGTCTGATGTGTCTCTCTTCCTCAGTTTGGAGAACCTTGATCTCCTTTGTGGTGGGATAAATATGGAGAAACTCCATTGGAGGCAGAGCTTGATGCCAGCTCTGAGCTCTGGTTGTGCAAACTCACGGTGTGAGCAGGGCTGCTGGTGGCACAGAGGGACACAGCAGGGTTTTCTGCACAGGATTTATTTTCCAGCTCTCTGAGCAGCTCTGCAAGGCTGGGAAAACACATCCAAACCTGGGAAAACACATCCAAACCTGGAAAAAACCATCCAAACCTGGGAAAACACATCCAAAACTGGGAAAGGGAAATATTTCACTGTGCTGGTGCACAGGGGGATCCCCAGCAAGGGACAAAACCAATTTGATTCCAGCCTCCCATTGAGGTTGATGCGATTTGTGTACCTCAGCCCATGAAGGTCTTTAGGAAATTCCAGCCATGAAGGTTAATTATAAGCCTTTAATTAATCAGACATTCGCTGTGGGCTGAAGTGGTCTGGCTGCCTGAGCTCTGGCAGGTCCGTAATTAACACCACTGGGGGCTGGGGAATGGGGTGACTTTGAGGCAGCTGCAGGTCTCTGGTGAGGGCTGGGATGGTGAAGGCTGGAATGATGAAGGCTGGAATGCTCAGGATGAGGGCTGGAGATGCTGCCAGGGGGCCAGGGCTGAGCCCTGGGCTGGGGACAGTGATTTGTGCCATCCATGTCTGGTGCAGTCAGTGAATGAGCCCCACTGGGCTCCCCAAGGTGAACAAAAAAAATAAAAATTGAGAGTTTCATTATTCCTTATGCAAAAGAAATTAGAATAAATTGGCAACTGGAATTAAAAAATCCAAACTGGCTTACTTGGTGAAGCTCTTTAAAACAGGTCTCTTAATTTAAAATTGCCTAAAAATTGAGGTAGTAATAAATTATGTCTCTGAACTTTTCTGTGTTTCATAAATGTAAAGAGTGATTTTTGAACTACACAAGAATTTTATCATCTCCTGGGTTTCCCTGGCCAGTTCAACTCTCTACTCTGTGTCTGGTGCTCTGGAGGTACCTGGGGCAGAGAGGACTCTGCAGAATATTGGAATATGGCCTGTGAGAGAACTTCTGGCCTCCCTCACACCAAAGGCAAACTAGCATTAACTTCAAGGGATCTGGGATTTCTCTCAAATAATATCATTAGCAATGCTTCAGTGGTCTTTAATTTAATAAAAACAAAATGGCAGCATTAGAGAGAGATGCTTATGAGGGGGAAAAAAAAGCCATTTTGTTTCTCCCAAAATTAAGGGAACTCTATTTTTTTTAATCTTCAGACATACACTGCATTTCTAGTAAGAGGCAAAAATATGATGTGGGAGAAAATAACTTTCAGTTGATGCACTGAAACATTTTTAACTATCCAAATGATGGAAGCCACATCCATGAGAAAACCAGAGAGGACTCCTAAAACACTATGAAGCCAAGAGAAAAATAAAAGAAAATAAATATCTCCATTCCTGGAGGATGCCTGTTTCTTTAAGCAGCTGTTTCTTGTCTCTGAGGTAACAAAGTTGTCATGTGATGCATCTGTTACCATGGCAATAATCTGTAATTGTGCAGAAAATCCACCAAAGTAGCGTGCAAGTCCTTGGTGAATTGGACGGAGAGAAAAATCACCCCTGTGCAAGCCTTGAATTGATGCTGTTGTGCAACTGCCTTGGCCAAGGCAGCCCAGCTTCACCTCCAGTGAATTTCCCGGACTTATTTGCTCTGCTCCTGGTGTCTGGTGTTTGCTTGGTGTCCAAAACCCCTCCCCACTCCTGCCCTCACAGCTGGAGGGTCACGGGCATCTTTTCCACCCTCCCCTGCCACATTCAGGGCATTTCACAGAAAAGATCTGGAAACTGCTGCTCTTTTGGCCAAAGGTACAAGGACTGTGACCTTTTGAGCCATTTTTTTTCCAAGTACAGGTGGTAAAATGGCATTAAATATTGTGCTCTGCTGCAATTGCAATGAGAAAGGCAATTCTCATGTTTATTTTATCCCTCTCTCCCAATGGGGCAGCCTCCAACATCTCCAATGGCTCTGTCTCCATCAGGATGTGTCATCTCACCAGCACCTTGGGAACAGCTCCCACACACCCTCATGTGCACGCAGCATTTGTATTTATATACAAAATATACATTTAAATAAATCTTCTGCTAGCGGGCCGAGTTCAGAATCCTTTAAAACCAGCTGAAAATAGAAACACAGAAGGATGGGAAGATGAAATCTGCAGAAGTTTCTGCCCTGCATTAGTCATAAAATAAACTGCTGGAATTTACAAAGAAAATCCTTCAGCATTTTGAGTCATCTGCTCATTATATCATTGGGCTAAAAGTGCTTGCTACTATCCAAATCAAAACGCCACAGAAATCTCATGAGAATATGCCTCGTGGGCAAATCCCAAAAGGAGAACATCTGGATTTAAGATGCCATTGCCCTGTACTTAACCCTAAGCCACTGAGAAAAATGACTATTCTCCTGCTCTCACTCTCTCTGTGTTATTAGTAAATATTTATACTATACAAGCACCCAAAGGCCTCAAATGAGAGTAGACTTCCATCTTGAGGCTCGTGCAGGCCTAACAGAGAGAGGAGCCCCCTCTGCTCTGCAGGGCTTGCTCATTGTTTATTTTCCCTCTCAGCTATGGTGAGATGAGCTGCACCATGCCCCAGCAACTGAGTTATTGGAATTAGATGAGACCCTCATTTCTTCCCCAGGGGAAAAAGAATGTGTTTTGTTAAGTGGGGTTTGTTCAGCTGAGGCAGCCTAGAATCTGTGAAAACTCTTTTGTGCCCACACCAGCAGTGCCACCTTTAGCTTTACCTGCCCAGGCTCTGATACAGCCTCCTTACCCTGAGTGAAGAACATAAAATTGCTTTGTCTTCCCTTGTAGTGTAGGTGTTAATTAGACTGCTGTGGATGATTTAATACCACTCACACTGATATTCAAGCCTAAAACCAGACCTTCTCAGGGTCCTTCTGCCTGTCTTTTAAGGCCAAGCAGGTGCCTCCCCTGCAGAAATGGGGCTGCTGCTTAGGTTGAAAGGACCTTACAGGAAGTCATTTGCTCTCTCCTGTGTCCTGCAGCTGAACCCAACCCCATTGTGTGGGTGACCTGAGATCTGCCTTTTTCCATCCAGTTTTGAAAGAGGGATTCTGACATTTGTGTTGTGGGAGCCTCATTCAACCACAACCTGAGTCGTCTGGAACATTTTGTGAAGGGGAGGGTGATGACCCCAGTGTAAACTAGATGGAGCTCCCAAAAATCCATAGGAACTTTGCTCCATACAAACTTCCCTCCAGACTCTTTTGCTTGGTGGTTTCTGGTGAGATGAAAAAAACCCAGTAACACCCTGGGGGAACCTGCCCGTTGCTGGAGATGTTCCACAGCTGTCCACTCCTCAACACATCTAACATGGGAAAAAAAATTAGCATAATTAACTGAAGTAAGGCCTGGCCTTTCTCACTGGGAGCCCTGAGTTGATAAAAGTTTTGGGAAGAGCAGAAGGAATTTGGTTTCCTTGGTGGTGGAAATTTTTTCTGTTTAGAAGTAGCATGAGTGCTGGCTCTAGAGTATCCCTACTTGTTGTCCCTAAATTCTGCCTTCCCTGGGGAAGCTGAAGAAGAGGTAAGGGGATGGTGTGTCTACATGCTGAATTTGGGAGGCCTCCAAGGGAAAAGGCTGATTTGGAACAACAAAGAGCTGGGTCTTCCTGGGCTTCTCATCTTGGCTCTGCCCTGAGGATCTGCTGCTCCTCTCCCATCATTTTGCAACTTTCCTGCTGGACATGCTGAGACTTTTCACCTCTGGAAAGAGCCCCCTGGAGATGATTCACCACAGTCCCCCTGCCCTGTGAGATAGGAAAGCTGGTGTGGCCACTGTGGGAAGCCAAGAAGCAGCAGCCGAAGCAGAGCTGTTCTGAAATAAGTGCTTAGGAATGCTCTGACCTCTTGCTTCACTGATGCACCTTTTTTTTTTTTTTTTCCTTTTCTTTGTGGGTTTGTTGTTTTGGTGGTTTTTTCTTTTTCTCTTTCTTCTTTTTTCTTTTTTTCTTTTTTGGGTTTTTTTTTTTTTTTTTTTGTTTTTTTGTTTGTTTTGTTTTTTTTTTCCCAGAGAGAACGCTAAAAGATCTGTTTGTACATAACCTTAATCTGCATGCACACACACACAGTTTCAACCTGGGCCAGGGAGAAGAAAGGGGATCACAGCTCTGCTGCTTGTAGGTGTTTGGGTCTCCAGACAGCTGTGACAAACTGCAGCCTTTTTACTGCCTTAGAAAACATAATGGACCACTTTTGTAATTTTAGCTGTAAATGTACTTCTGCTGTATCACAGGACAGTGCTTGAGTATGAGAAAAGAGAGAAATACAAGAAGTGCAGAAATTATGTGGTGACAGGCCAAAGAACAGAGCTTATAACACACCCACGGAGTGTTTCCTGTGAAAACAATATTCTCCTGGTTCTGTTCATGATGCTCTTGTTTGCCTGCTTTAAGGAGTAATTTCTCAGAGCTATATTTTAGATGTTCAGCTCTTGTAAACTCTTCACAGTTTAATACATTGCAGCTTTTCTGTTTGCCAAGCTTGAGTCACTGGATTAAAACTGCAGCCGCCACCACAGCCATCAATGTCTCTGTTAACTTCCTGTCTCCTCTCTTCCCAGGCTCTTCCTAATAATGGCAACCTGTGACCCCAGTTTGTGCTGCACAGATGACTAAAGAACATAAAGGTCTCAGTCTCTCTGCAATTTGGAAGCAGATAAATAAGGTGAGAGCTCTGTGTGCCCAACTGAACCTGGGTGAAGTCACAGCAGCAGCGGAAGTCCTTGTGATGTGTGGTCTTGGGCTGAAAAGAATGATGAGCCCTGATGGTCCCAAGTGTGCACCTGAGGGAGGGATGGCCCTCAGGAAGAATGTCTGCTGCTCTGTTATTGCTGCTATAGAGCAGGAGCAGAAACTGAGATTCCACACAGACTGGGATGATTGCTGGATGCAGCTGGGAAGGAATTGTCTCCTGGAGGAAGCTGGATGATGTCCTTAGGGATGCAGAATGGTTTACAGGGTAGGATCCCCTAAGGAGGGAGATCTCACCCGCTGGATCTCTGCCCTGGCAGGGGCTTAGGGTGTTGCTGTCCCTCCTGTTGCTGTCCAACCCATGGGTGGTGGACGTGGCACTGCTGGTGACAAACCATGGAGCGGTAAAGGCTCTGTGGAGTGCAAAGTCTTGAGTGAGAGATGTGATGGCCCCTTCTGGCCTCAAAGGCTGTGAGATGGAAATCAAAGTAAAAGCTTTGATCCAAGGAAGAAGGTGAGTTGAGGCTGTGTTGGCTCTTGTGCTGTTGGTTGATGGTTAGCAGAGACCAGCTGGCAGCAAGGCTGTGGTGGAAAAAGGCTCAGGAATAGTTTCATTAGCACCAGCACAGTGCAAGTGTCTGTTGATAGCTAAATGCTCTGGAAACTTGTGCAGCAAGGCAGGAGATGGTACCAGGGGGAGCCTGAAAGGCCAAAACTGAGCTTTTGGAGGCCTTGATGTTTGAATAAAGTCACCTGGGGATGCATCGAGCAGAGTTGGGGATGTGGGAGCAGAGGAGGAGCCTTTAAGGTTGTTTAAATCTTTTAGCAGAAATCTTGAGCTATAAACGGAAACATTTCACTCTAAGTCAATAAAACTGATCCAGTTTTTGTTCAAAAAACCCCTCTCATTCAATCCATTAAAACTAACAGCTCAAATCCCTTAAGGGAGCCAGCTCCACGGGCTTGTGTTTCCATGGGGTTTACTGGCAGATTGCACCAGTTACCTTCCATGCCTTGTTGAAAGGAATTCTGGCACTTCAGGCATGTGTTTCTGGTATAAGTCTTCCCAAAAGTGCTTGGATTTGTGTGAAACCTGAGTGCTGGTGGCTAAAGGAGTCCATATGGCTTCACATCAGGGGAATGTGGGGCTGGATGTCCTGGGAAATCATCTTGTCCCCACACTGGGACACTCATTCTCCAAAGGCTGAGCACCTTGCTGGGTTGGAGATGTGATTGAGCATTACATCTGTCCCTGCTGGGCTTGCTGTGCACTGCTGGGTGGGGCAGCAGGGAAGGACAGAGCTGCAAATGATGGAGGAGAGGGAAAATATACCTTCTTTCCAAATCTATAGATATGGATACCTACAGACATCTTTACATTCCCCCTCTTCCCTTTCTTCCCAAGCCCTGAAGTTTGAGCATCATGTTTTTATACTCAGAAATCAATCTGTTTGATAATCTGGCTGGGAATAAGTAATGCAGCTACATACTTCTCAATACTTATATGTGCATGATCTGTTTGCTTGATATGCTCCAGTCTCCCTAACATCTGGTTCTAGCCAGTTGCTATCAGCCTCTTGGTTTTATAAGCACTAAATTCACTCAGTTTTTAATGCAGGCAGAAAAAAAAATGCAGCCCAAAGAGCATAACATTTACAAGCATTTTTTGTGGGAGTGGAGACAGGAGGCCAAGTTCTGCTCACAGACAGAGCCCAGCCTTTACATTTTTGGGTGGGCCTCCAAAACCATATTTTTTTTCCTTAGGATGCCTCCTCTTTAGCCAAACTAAACTGATTCCTGTCAGCTATTATCATTTCAGTATGAATGGGTTTGGCATTCCTTCAGGGAGGGTCAGCAAGATGGGGTTTTGGGATGCTCTTGGAAGGCCAGCTGGACAGTCCTACATGCAGGGGCTGTGTGCCTTGGCTTCTGGGAAGGGGGGACAGGGACAGGGTGATTTCCTATTTCTAGTGGCCCAGCCTGCCAGTTTTGTCACCTGGTGACCATGGGGTGCTGCTCAGTGGAGCTGAGGGAGAGAAGTTGTCACTCCTCAAACCATGCTCAGCATCTGAGCCTCTCCCCAGGTGTCTTTTTCAGTGCAGCTCTGAACATGCCAGAGAAGACCTTGATGCTCCAAAGTCACCTGCTCAGGGTAAGCAGAGACAACCAGGGCTGTTTTTGCTGAGCACATGTGGCAGTGGAGGATTCAAAGGCACTGGGTTACCTGAGAGGCTCATCTGAAATACATCCATAAAACACCCAAGCATCTCCAAAACCACTGCTGTTAAGCCAGTTCCTGACACAAGCAGAAAATCCATCAATAGTGAGATGTACAAAAACACTCAAACCCTTGGAAAAACCAAATTCACGTTGTCTAAATGCAGCTTACAAAAGGAATGACCAGCTGCTATCTTGCTGTTGAGCCATGTTATCTTTTCATTTCCACGTTGCCTCCTCCCAGTTTGTCCTCCACCCTCTTAGGTGGGATTCTGAGAACTGAGAACTTTCCTTAAATAATATGGCTAATAATATTCATATATTGAATAATGCCTTGAATAATTTAATTATATTTTTAAGGTTACCAGAAACACTAGCCATGTTAATTCTAAAATGGATAGCACATACAGTGGTTCTGTTTGCTCTGCAAGAGGAGAAGAAGTGCATTTGGGAGGAAAAGGAGATGGCAAACTAGAAATTGCCCATACTTTATGTCTCTGAAGGGTTGCAATTCACATATGGATGGAATTTAGCTCTAGATTAAGATAATGGAGCTATAAGTGGAATCAGTCTGGTCTACTAATTCTGTTTCTGCCTGTTTTGTTTTAAAGACAAACTTCCTTCACTTCACCCATGCACATAATGGGTCGTTGAGGCAGGTGTGAGCTGCTGAGCAGGGCCTTGTGGGTTTTCTTTTTGGGCCAAGACTCACTTTCTGGAAAGGATAAGAGGGAATAGACACACTCCTTGTAGAGGCCCTGCCCTTGTGCTCCTGAACTGCCTGGTAATGGTGTGGCAACAATCCAGGTCCAGCAGAATTACGTATAGGTTTCCACGGTTATTTTTTCTGTTGTTACCAAACACTTGAAGCAAGGCTATGCTGTGGTCATATAGACAGGAAAATGACATCATGCTGAAAACCACTAATCCAAAAGCTTTGGAATCTGAAAGGCAAACCATATTCTAATTAGAAACAAAAAAAAAAAAAAAAAAAACAAAAAACAAAAAACAAAACCCCAATGACATTTGAAATGGAGAAATTTCTTGGAGTATTATTATTATTTTTAAATCCTCTCCTGGCATCCCTTCCAGCCAAGGCTGTGACAAGTGCATTGAAGCTGATAATAAACACACACCTCTAAGGTCATGGCTAGGATTTTTAATTTAAATAAATAAGGATGAATTTTCCAGTCTCCAGGGATCCAGCACTTGGGAACAGGCAGCACAAAGTGTGTTCTGCAGGGTCAGTGTGGAAGATGGTTTTTTTCTCTTTTTTTCTTTTTCTGTTTAGCATACCAATGTTTTTTCCCCCATTATTTAAGAACACAAAACAGCCTTATTCTGTACTTCTCCCTTCCAGGTTGGTAGATGGTAACAATAGGCTTTGGGATGGTGATCCTTTGTAGGAATTGTTGGGAAAGCACAGAATTACTCACAGCAGCCACACTGTTTTAAGAGGTCAGCAGATGTGACCAGCACATCCTGCTATGGATGATGAGAGCTGGCCAGAGAAATGTGGAAGAAACCATATTCCACCAGCTGTTGATGTGTCTCTCAGTGCTGCTGAACCTTCTGGAAACAAGTCAACTTTGTTTTCAGGGTGAAACAGGGTGGAGGAATTTCAGCAATGTTAAAATTGACTTATTGACACACACGAAACATTTTCTTAATTTAAAACAAAATTTCTTTCAAATTTCTCTCCTAAATTTCTTAGCATTCTGTGGGACCTAAATAGGAACTGATTGAAACAGAAATGAAATACTTTAATCAATAAAACCTGCTTTTATTTTTTTCTTAGAAACTTCTGCAGAAAACTGAATTTGGGGGGAAGAGGAGGGTGTATTCTTTAGCAGACAATGACACTTTGAGCTTCTAATTACAAATTCTTTGAGAAATGCACCCTCCATCCTTAAGCCAGGCCACCTCATTTCCAAACTGAGTCAGTCATTTCTCAAATGCAGCAAAGCCTGCCACCACCTTCCCCTCCCCAAAATGAGGTGCCTGTAATTCCCAAAGATGCACTGCAGGTGTTGGTGCCTATGGAGACGCTGGAGCTGCTGCTTTGTGTCATCCCCACTCAGGCAATCCTGTTTGAGTGGCCCTTTGTTTTTGCATGATGAGTTACACTGCAAGCAAAGCAAATGGTGCCTCCAGCTCCATCCTCTGCCTCTGCTCCCTTTACTGCTATCCCCATCTGGAGAATAATATAATGAGAATAGTTATAGAGGTTGTTGCAAGGAATCACCCACTATCATGCACCTGCCAACAGGGTGGATTAACTGTCTGGTTCTTTAAGGAACAGAATAAATCCTGACATATTTTGAAAATGTATCCTCACTTGCTTCTGCGTTTCTGTTCTGCTCGGTTTCATCTCGGTCAAAGCTGGTTTTCTAAAAGTGCCACTATTCATATTGGATTTGCACCTTGCAAGCACCTGCAGGCTTATTGTTTGGCATGGCCTGTTCTTTATTGATTTGATTTTTTTTCTTCCTTTTTCTTTTGTGTTCTGTTTTGTTTTATAACATTTCATGGTGTAGACAGCGACTTTACGGGTGCTGGGCCAGCCTGCTAATTGGTTTCACATCTCTCTTTGAGGGTGGATTTAGCAGGGTCTTTGCTGGCTCTTGCTTATTTCTTTTTCCCACAGAAATGAAAGTGAGAAGCAGCTCAATAATGTTACAGTACCATTCATTTCTTCCTGCAACTGCCTCTGTGCAGACCACTGAGATTATTTAGTGGCTGAGAGAGGGCAGGGTTTGCATGAGGCTCCCTGGACTAAAACAAGAAGACTTTTTCAGTGCCACTGAGGAGAGACCTGGAGCAAAGCTCAGCTCAGTGCTGGATATGAAATGTACAGATATCTTTAATGGCCAATGCAGGAACATTTTTTATGCCACAATGATAAAGCAGATCCTTAGTGACAGGTGAAGAATATGGGAATCTCTCAGAGGCTGTTGATCCACTTTGAACCAAAACACTGAATTACTTGTTTCTTCTGTGTTTCCTTGAGGTGTGATGCGAATTTCTGGGGAACCTGTGCTTGGCTGTGATGTGGGCAGGGGCTGTAACAGGAGCCCCAGAGGAGCCTCATGCCTGGCACAAGCAGCCCTTCCACTGTGAGCTGAGTTCAGTGTCACTGCCTCTAGATAAAGAGGCTCTCACCCCCAGTGATTGCTGCTCCAGCTCTGACATCAGTCATAACTTCTTTTTCTAACCTTATCTAATGCAGGCCTTTTAAAAAGTGAAAACCAGATCCTTGTATTTGTTACAATTAAGTGAAGAAATTATTTATACTTGTGTATTCGTTTACTGGAGTTACTGTATTGGTAATACTGAGCCTCCAGCTCTGACTTATGTGGCAAGTTGGCTTTTCTAGAGACTATTTCAGAAAATGAATGCCAGGGTTTTATCTCTGGTTTACTTTTGCCATCTGATAATGAAAATGGTGCTTGGTTATGGGGAACAAAAGTCAGATGAAACAGGACATCCTTGTAATAGCATATGCTGTTCCTCATGGTACTTAAGACACACACGAACAACAATAAAACAACTTTAGGTGAAGGGCCAGTGAATGAGAACACTGGGCTTCATTCTTTCCCCTCAGAATAAATTCCCTTCTGTCTGCAAGCATCTCATTTGCTGTTTGTACAGAAAGTCCTTTGTTAGCCATTTCTCATTACAGCTATTGATAAGGCTTGTCCAAAAACATGCCAAAGTGCTTTTGTAAGTCAAGTATTTCACATCAAGCACCAGCAGCTAGTAATCATACAGTGGGTCTCTCTTAAAAACTGTTTCACTGTTGCCTTTTTATTTAGATAACATTGCCATGATACTTACAGCAAGGGAATAGTATGAACACTTCAGTATGGTGTTTGGTTGGAAAAGCAACTGAGAAAGCTTTAACTGTTAGGAAGGAAACTCCACTTTAATTAGCATGACTTCCAATACTGCTGCTTGTACAATATAAATGTCATGTATTATAAGAACATTTGTTTCAATGAAAATAGTATTGAACACTGGAGGAAGTTTTTTGTGTGTGCCTAAGATAATATTACAACAACAAAAAGAAAAGGTGATTAGTATTTTCTTACATTTATACAGCTCTAAGAAAAGTGTATGAAAATATTAAGAGTTTGTTTATATATTTATATATATGCAAAGTAAGTTCCCTCCTCTGAGTTTAATCTTTGCACATTTGTTTGCAATTTGCAATTTCAGTGCTTTCCAGTATTGTCTCTCCGTTGCCCATCTAAAATAAGCAGTAATATGGAAAAATGATTGCTGGAAATAGTTATAAGCCATTTCTCATAACTCTAAGCGGTGCCAAATGAAACCATTGTGCAAGAGGCTGTAAACAAACAGAATCTACTTTTTCTCACAATGCATAATTAAATTGTGGAGCTCGTTGCCACAGGATGTTGTTGATATCTGCAGCTCAAGAAGCAACCAAGCAAGTGAGTGGAAGCAAAGGTCTCTGAAGGACCATTAAATGAGATGACGCAGATGTAGGCTACAGCTCAGGAAGTCCTTAAACCACAAATTGCTTGAAATGGAGAAGATATTGAGAATTTCATACTTGCATCACTTCTTACAAGCTTTCTCTCAAATGCCTATTACTATCCATTTCCAAAGACAGGATGTTGGATGGACCTTTGGCATGACCTGCTCCAACCTTTGCAGTGTTGTGCCTGTGTCTCCTGGGGACCACAACATGACACATCCTGGAGCTCAAAGAGAGGAACAACGTTTTTGATTCATGTTAGACACAAAGATTTATCTTTATCAGGTGTGGAGTGTCTAAAGTATCTTATTTTAGGCATATAAGAAATCTGTGAGTCTCCAATTGCCAAGTACATTGAGCTTAGTTCTTTAAGCTCAACCCTTTGGGGAGACAAAACTGTATGATGTTGTAGATCAGGCTGGAAAATGTTTATTTGCTGGGGAAAAGCCTCCAACTGTAGTGAGTGAGAACCACAAGTGGAAAAACGTGGTGAGCTGTGCTAAGAACTGGAGGATGAGTTCCTCACTACCTCTGCTCTGGTGGCTGTGCTGTGGCTTCAGGTTCCAACTAAATTCAGGTCTCACTAACTTCAACAGCACATCTCCCTCCAAGGGCTTCCTTACTCAGAAAACTTAATCACGGGTTGAAGAAAGATGAGGCATTATGGGATCCTTTCCCTTGCTTTAGAAATCGCAGTCTCATGTACAGAGAAAGGAAGTGACTTCAAGGAGTATTAAATTTTCTGATTTTTTCTGATTTTTTCAGACATTTTCTCTGGCAGTACTTGTGATGTAGAGTAGTGACAATGGTATTTGCTTTTATTTCAAAGTAGCATCATGCACCTCCTTTGAACAACCCAGATAAGTGTATCAGCCCCCATCCAGAGTATTTTGTATTGACTTTAAGCAGACCAATTGTGGGGAGCAAAAGACTTTCTCTCCTGAAAATAAATGTTGAGCTTCCCTCATTGGATGCAAACCACAACAGTTACATTTTCAGCCTCCAGCTGCCAAGGACACCTATGAGCATTTTCCTACCACAGACATTTTGTAGGCAATGTGGAAAACATGTCAAATGCCAAAGGCATTAAAAGAAGGAGCCAATCATGAATAATTCATTTGGAATCCTCTATAATGACATTAGTCATAATGAAACCTAAGCTGGAATTAACATGTGGGTAGTAGGTACAGAGCTTCCTGAGGAATCACTCTCTATTAGGAGGGGCTCTTAAGGAGAGCTTGGCAAAGGGATATTGTTTCTATCATCATGATGCCCTGATCCAGGGATAGTGGTGTCTGTCTCCAGGAAAGTGCACAAGCTATGGTGGCTGTGATCAGTTATGAGTCCTCAGCCTCTTAGTAATTTTGTAAGCAACTTCTTTTTAAACCACATGGCAGCTTCTTAGGGCAGCAGTATGTGCCAATAGAATTGCTGCTTCAGAAGAATAAGTCATCTGATCATGTTTCTGTTCCTTTCTTGTTCTTCCGTGCAAATGGGGTGGGTTTGTGTCTGCTTCACAGCTGCTGAGGGGGTAGAAGAGGTTGTGGACTGAGGAGGGAAGAGGGTTGGGGTTTTGGGCTGGCCTTTGCCCTGGCCAGTCGACAGGAGACCCCCAGAGAGGTGTGAGATGTGGCTCTGGCACACCGGGTGCTCCTGTGCTGTCACTCACAGTGTGAGAAATTCCCTAGGCAAGGAAAAACCTGTACAGAGTAAGTTCAGTAATGAGGTGATCCAGAATCACACAAGCCTTAAGGATGTGCTTCTGCTCTGTTGAAATTCTGTGATGATCAGGTTTGGGTTTTGCCCTGGATATTGAAATAATTGAGCAGTAGATGTGAGTTTGGAGTGAGTGCTCTTAACTGGGGCTGTGTGAGGAGTAATCAAAGGCAGAGCTGACAAAGGAGATGGTTCAAAGGTCACTCTGGTTGAAATATGTTTGCATTAAGTTGTTATCAGGGTCAGCCTGCAGAACAAGATGTGAGCGATTCAGAAATAGGCACAAGGACTAGACAATTCAATCACAATAATTTGCTTTGCTTTAGCCAGATTGTTCTAAATCTCAGCTTTGTCCAGTCTTCTTAGACCAGGGCGAGCTCTTAGTTCACTGAGAGGGCAGGCTTAGAGTCCAATTTTCATCATTCCTTCCATTGCCATAATCCTTATGCTGTGACTACAGAGCCCTTGGCAGAGATGCCCTGACCTGAAAAAGCAATCTGCTCACCTAATGAACATCCTGCAAAGTGCCATTATGACACCTTTGCCTCATAAGGTGTAACTAATTAACAAAATTACTAAAATCATAGTAAAACTTAACAATAATGTCATTAAGCCCTGAAAGGTGCGTGGTTACAAAATCCCACATGCAGCTGTCAGGTGCACCAATGCACCCAGCTCAGCAGACAAAGGCAGGAGGATGCCACAATGACATGTTGGAACCTTCCCTGCTGCAAATTATTTATTTGTGCTTACTGTACATTAATAAATACGGCTCTATATCTCCTGTGTAAGAATTTGCAAAATAAAGGATGGAGGAAAGAAGAGTATTGTTCATCTTCCCTTTATTTTCCTGACACCAGAGCTACAGCTCTGAAAAAAAAAAACAAAGGACTTGACATTTACCATTCATAAATTCTGCAGAAACCAAGATCCAGGCTCTGAAGCTGCAGGAGTGAAAGAATGCAGAGTTCATCACCTGCTGACACTTGTCTTGAAAGGAGAGTGTCAGAGGCAAATCCTGCCGGGTGGGACTGAGTGCCCAAGAGAAGTGTCAGGTTCCAGATCTTTTGCAGCATGAATAAGATAGGTCTTCTATCGTGAGCCTGCAGAGATGCCAGGACCTGCACATGTCTGGGCACAAAAGGGAAAAAACCTTTTTTAAAGCCTTTTTTTTTCCTCCTTGAAGATTATGACAGCTGAGCTTGGTAAGGACCCTGCAGTCATCACAAGGCTGCCCCTCAACCCACCCTGTTCCACACATACCCCAGGGTCATGAGCATGAAAATTAAGTAAATTTAAGTTTCTTTTATTATTGTTTTCTTTTTCCTGAAGAGGGTACCAGGTTATGGTACCTGTCAGGAGACTTATCTCTGTGGAAAAAAGCTCTCCAAGAAGACAATTCAGAGCATCCCAACACAGTCCCTGCTCTAAATTTCTCACAGAAAGATAAGTTTATCTCTGTTTGTTAATCATAGTGGCAACCTAGAGATACAAGTCTCTGAGATCAGTTATAGATTTTACGTTTCTAATGACTTCTCCTGACTGGTTTTCTGGGCCCATTAGGAAACTGATCTCATTTTAGGTAACAGAGGGGCTCTGGGTGAATTTCTCGTTGCTGAATGAGGCTCTGTGGGTGTGCAATGAACCCCCACCTTCATGCTTGGGGCCCCTCTGCATCAGCACTGCTGGTGCTCAGGGGTGGCCAGTGGCTGTTTCCTTCCATACTTCCCCAGGAATGCAGAATTTTCCAAGGAGAGCAGAAGCAAATACGTGCATGTCTTCCATCTCAAGAGCTGACCTATGAGTTATGCCAGGCAAACACAGGTGCTTCAGGGAATTGTAGTTCAGGTTATTATGAAGTACTGAGTAATTGCTTCTGTTTTATCTTCCTCACCTTCTCTGCTAATGATACAACTTATCCCCCGAGGATTTAAACCCATCAGTGTCAGTAAATCCAGGTAATTCCAATAATAATTTTAAACTTCTGACTGTGTTTGCATTGTCAGAGCTGTGGTTTAATCCTTTACTGGATGGTTGCACGATACAGGCAGGGTGTGCTTTGGCAGAGGTGGAACCTGGGTGGGGTTTGTTATGGAGTGAGGGCAAGTGAGGATTTGGATTTCCTTTCTTCTGAACACAAAATCTTCATTCCCATGGGAATCTGCTGGAACTTTCTCTCTGCTGCACTCACTTTACTTAGCTCAGATTGGACTCAACTGCTTGAGATCATTACTCATGTGTAGTTCTGGGCTACTACTGATTGCAAAGATCATGTGTAGCTGTAAACATCTTTAATTCCAGTAACTTGAAACAGAATAATTAGTGGTTAAAATGGGCTTCACAAACAATTTTTTAAATAGGAATGACTTTCCCAATTTTTTAGATGTTAATTTGTGTTGTACATGTTTTGTGATTTACTGACACAGTGAAAGTGTAGCAAAGCCAGAAAACACTTCCAAGACTGCTATGAGGAGATGAGTGAGATGTCTCAACAGAGAAATATTTGCACCAGAAATAGAGCTCAGCCAAACATTATTTTGGTGTGGATAAGAGATTTTCTTACATTTGTCATTCTATGGGGAAAACTAGAGGAAAAAAAGCAACCAGAACATCATTTTAAAAGTCAAATTTTTATTTTGAGAATGTAGAAATTAATATTTTCACCCTTTTGCCAGTGATTGTGTTAGAATGAATTGTACTTTGAAAGTTGGAATCTTGTTTCCTTCTTTCACTCGTATAATTTCCAGAGACTACATTATTTGTATTTGTTTCTTGTTCTAAATTGCTATATGCTTTCCTCTCTGTGCATCTGTGTGTCTGTCTATAAGAGATGTTGAGAAAAAGGTGTTTTGTTAATGTTCTATTAAAGTTCTTTGAGTGGAAGATGTTGTCTAAAGAAAGTGTGATATACATTTAATCCTGGATAACATTAAATACTTTTGAATTTGTGTAAATGGCAATAAAAGCTGCTGTGTGGAATATTTCCAGTAGTCTGGGCTGTCTCCTGCTCCTTGCTTGTGTTGTGCTAAGTTTCTGGACGTTTTGCTCCTGGAAGTTTGAATTTTATGGTGTACTGGCTGTCTGATGCATTTATCAATCACTTTGAAGACGGGATTCCTTGCTGTCCTATGGAACTGCATTAGATGAGCTAAGTTTTTATTTTTATTCCCAACCTTCAAGGCACAGGCCCTTTGTGTTGTACAACACATCAGGCAGGTAAAAATTCTGAGCTTTGATTCAAATGAGTGCAAGTTCCTTTGCTCATAGGGAATGGCCAATCCATGAGTCAATGTCTAGGTCAGCTTGGGAAGAAAATGTGAGGAGCATCTCCTCACTGAAATGGAGATATTTATATCTTTTAGTGTTAATGTTTGGGGTTTTTTTATCGTATCTCTTACAAGGTGTTTTTATATTAAGCTGTACGTGTTGCAGTTGATGCCCTGTGGAATGTTTTTTTGGTGCAGTGGCATACACTGAGGAGCTGTGCTTTGTAATGCAGCAGAGAACAGGAGTATATCTATCACTTCATACATGTACTTTGGAAAGCCTCATTTTTTATACATATCCTTAGAAAAATGACACTTTTGGTGCTGTCAGCTCAGTGTTGGATTCCCACACTGAGGCTTCAAGAGAAGTGTTCAATTCTGTAGGCACTGTGCTGAGTTCTAGTAGAATTAATAGTGCAAATTCACACAATTTGCGTGAGCGTAATTAATTTTTCAGTTAACGATGCCATTTGCTATGCTTACAGATTCCACATGTGCTTTGTACACAAGGAAACAGCGTACATATGGGAGTGCTGCAGAGGCATGCCTACATTAAGGCATTTGAATGGAGTTCCTGGGAAATTTGCTTTAATGGGAATATCCCAGGAAAATACAAAGTATCTGCAGGGACTGGCTCTAAGCTCGTGCAGTCACAGGTAACTTGTCAGCTGTGAGGCAGAACAGTAAAACTGCAAACTTCAGAAGCCATCTCAGGAATTGATAACCAAGTGGCAAAGCTCTGTTTACTTGGAATGTTACAAGAAACACAGATAAGTGTGTAAGCATAATCAAGTATTTCCTCTGCTGTGTATTGTATTTTAATGGACCACACAAGATTTTACCAGAAAATCCTATTTCACAAATGTTCTAAATCCACAAATGCCTGGCGATGACATAGCCATAAAATACAGCTTTTAAAAATCCTCCATCAAGGGGATAGATTTTCTGATGCATTATATCAGCAGCATTGATTTAAACAATGAAGAATTGATTAGAAAATTGGATTCTAAATTGAACTCTGTGAGTAAATCCAGATCTGTGCTCAGACCTCCATTTGAGCTGGAAGGTCTGGAGTGTGTTTGGGTTGAGAAACAGAACCTCTGGTTCTTGGTTGAGGTCCTGCTGCCACTGCTAGAGGTGCTGTTTACATGAAATTAAATGAAAATGGTTCCAGACAGAGCTTAGGAGAAATCCTGTTAGACTGCATATCATGTACAGGATGTAGATATCCTGCCGACACTTAGCCATCCTTTGTAACACGTCTGTTTGTAGCACCTTGGTGTGGATTTAACTGTTAAATTTAGGGAAATACATTTCTGTATCAGTGGTGAATGAGAGCTCTGAAAGCTTTACATCTCTCCTGTTGCAGATATTTTCCTTTTCCATGTTATCCCTGATGGGTCTCAGAAAGGAAAGACAAGCCCAAACCATCATGTGCAGAGCACGCTGCTTCCCAGAGCTGTGGGTTGTCTTGCAGGTGGTGAAATTCCACCAAAACCCCTGGAACTTCCCATCTTCCACTCCTAAGGACCACGGCACCTGTGTTTACTGCACAAGCAGCAGCCTGGCTTTAGCTCTGGTCTTTGTGCTGCTGCTGAAGAAGCTCCTTTCCATGGCAAATTCCTCATTGTGATTTTGGTCCCCCCCAAGTCACAATCTCCTCCTGAAGCCCCTCTTTAGATGCAAGGTGGTTTGCCTGTCACAGCTGGCTGCATCAGACCCTCTTGGTGTGACAATTTTCAGCACGAATCAAATCTCCTAACACTAGGTAGGCAGTGTTTGGCCGCAGTTATGTCTGTTGCACAACTTTCATTCACTTTGTTTAAAAAGTTTAAAATCTTCTTTGTATTCCCAGCTCCTCTGTGCTCCTTGTTCCTGTTCACAGAGAAAGTGCAGGAAGTCCTTTGGACAATGTGGTTTGTAGGCATGACCGTGATCTCACATTTTGGGTGTGAAACTATTGATTTGTAACATTGTTAAGGCACAAGACAGCTTTCTTGGTGTGTCAGGGAAGAGCAGAGGCTGCAGAAATCACTTGCCCTGCTAGAAAGGGTGGCCTGTTCTTGTGGGAAGGAGTCTGATCCTGCCAGCCCCTCACTCCAGTGCTTCTCCAACAGGTACAAGTGACGTTGGCAGCCCAGATGAAAATCTGATCATCAAAAAGGTTTTATTTTCCTCTGCTGGGCTTGGGCTCAGCTGACTCAAGGCACCCCAGAGCCCTGCTGTGGTGTGGTGTGCTCAGCCCTGTGGCAGCCTGGGGAGCTCTGCCCTTTTCCCTGGAAAGCTGATGGACCTGATGGACCTTGTGGAGTTCTGTGCATCTCCAGGTGTGTGTGGTCAATGTTCACCTTGTACACTGCTTTGGTAGCAAAATGAGGCTCTGCCAGTGGTGAAAGGCAGGAATTCATTCCTGACCCCATGAGTCACCCTCCTATGTCATGGAGCATGTGGTTTCATCACCCTTGCCATTATTTTACCTTTCAGCTGAGCAGTTACAGGTACCATTAATCTATAAAATAGATGTAGGCAGACAGGAAGACGTCATGTAAAGTCTGCGGAGACACAACCAACAGACACAAAAAAGAAAAAGCAAAAAAGTCAGCTTGAAAACATGACCCCAACTCCTTGCTGTTGTGTGTTCCAGGAAAATGATTTATTGTTGGCATGTACCCATGTCACACTGGTACTCAGGACTAAGTAAAAGTCACAGTAGTCACTCAGGCCCTTGCTTCTGTCATTGTATTTTCAGATATTTCAGGGAATGAGGTAATGACTTTTAGATCAAGGTCATTTTCAGCTGCATCAATTATTTCACTTTCTCCTGGCAAAAGCATCTGCATACCTCTGCACAATGTGAGCTACCAGGCAAACGTTTCACTGGAAAACCTGACTGCTCTCACCCATACAGAGAGCCTGGTTCATACATTAAATTGTTTAAATCCTTCAAACTTTTACTATGTAACTTAGAAACTGGAATGCAGCAACACTGCATGTTACCAATTTAATGCATTTAAAACAAATTTAAGTGGGTTCCAATGTCCTTAGTCACTGCTACACAAAGGAGAGACCCTATATTTCAAATAACAAGGCTACAGCAGAGAGATGACGTTAGTGGTGGGTAATAAGCTGAACTATCTATCAAGATATCAAGTATGAAACAGATGGTGAGGAAAAAAAGGTCCAGATACATTTACAAGCCTTTTAACATGCTCACCCATTTTGTTCACTGCAAGGTCACAACTTGATGTCTTAGACATGCAATCTTCTCTTCAGCTGGAAATGAAAGCAGGGCTTAAAAAAAAAAAAAAAAAAAAAAAAAAAAAAAAAAAAAAAAAAAAAAGAACACTGTTACAGAAGACTTCAAGGGGTTTAGGGAGTGTTTTTGGGAAAGGAAAATACCCCACCACCAAACCTTACAGATCTTTGTTTGCTAGCACTGGGTCCCAAATACATTACTTGTAGACCTGCATCCATTGATTCTTCCAGTGGTTTAGTACATTAGGAGTAATTTTCTGTAATGATTCAGCCCTGAAAAATTTACTCTCATCCTCTAGGACAATAATTTTGGGGGTTAGGAGTGTTCTTGGTTGTGCCTCTTGTGGTTCTCTGACCACAAAATTTGGGGCTAATCAAATCCTCTCTGTTCAACCTCTGTAACAAAGACTGAGTATGGTTTTCAGCTGTCCACAAAGGCCAGCCCTCTTTGCTTAGTGGGGTTCTCCCTCCTACACCTCATTCTTAGATTCTGGCTCAATATAACCTGTCTGTACATACTTTCTCACAGCATAGATTAAAATGTTAAAGAACCTCTAGTAAAAGTTATACTTTTAGTTAAAGCCTTCATTCTAGCAGCTGGGGAATTGATGTCAGATGGAAAATGATTTCCCAATGGTTTGGGTTTTGTAGCAAAAGTCTTCAACTTTTATGTAGATAGTCTTTGAAGTTAGAAATTGTTGTTAGACTATCAAATATTGTTTGAGGTGTCACTCAATTTTTTTCTCCCTCTTTCTATTATGGGAATGGGATCTTAGCAAAGAATTATTGTGGTAGAAAACGAACACATGACTGACACTGGAAAGAAAGATGTTTATGGGGCACATATAAAGGGAATTGTTGTGGAACCAAGGCCTGTCAATATAATCTTGGTTAATTCTCCAACTGTCTGGTTTTTCCCTCAAAGGAAGCAGGGTTAAATCTCCAAAGGCATCATACTTGAATATGTCATCCATGGTGCAGAATATTTTCTGAAATGTCTTTCTGCTGGTGTAATTTCATGTTGCTGGGTTATCTGAGTCACACCCGTAGCTTGAGGCACAGGGTGTGATGGCCTTTTGGGCTGTAGCTGGCTTGAATCTGCCTAGAAAAATCCACTTCCTTTCCCTTTCCTTGTTTTCTGGATGGGTCTCTGGCCTCCCACCTCTCCTTCTTTGGCCTTGCATGACTCTCCCACCACTCTTTTTGTCTGGAGAAGGGCTGAGCATGGGTCAGACCGATAGGTGGCACACAGGGAGTTCTTAAATGGGCTGGAGAAAAAAATATACAAAGAGAAAATGAAATTAATAACATTCCAAATGCCACAGAAAGAAAGAAAAAAAAATCCCGTTCTAAGTGAGTTGGTTTTTCCCCATCTTCTGTTTCTATATTTTCCCTCTGCTCTTGAAATTACAAACAGATCTGGTTATCCAAATGAGTCATTAGCTGTCTGTCCAAAAGTGAGTGTGATCCTTCTGCACAGGTATCTGCTGGACACAGGGAGTGCCTTAATTTCTTCTGTTACCTGCACTGCTCCAGCATCTCCAGACAAACACCAAAATCCTGCCCCACTAACAAAATCCTCCTGTCCCAAGGAGCTCACAGCAAAGTATGAAACTTTAGGCAATCACATGGTACCAGTGATTAGCAGAGCACAGGGGAAGATGGGGACAGTGATAATCAGCACGATGGTCCTCAACAGTACCTGATTTAACAGCAAACTCTCAAAAATTAGTAATAGGGAGTTATAAGCTACCCTATTACAGCAAACATTAGAAGATTTCCAAGTTTAGTTGCCCTAAATTCCTACAGAGAATGGTGGCTTGGATTTTTACCAATGTTTCATAATATCTTCAGCATCTTCAGTCTTCTTAAACAGAGCTGGAGTTTAAATCATCACCTCCTGGAGCAGAGGGCTCAGTGACCTTTCCTTTGACTCCTCTTGGACTTGGATGGTCAGTAAAAAATGCACGAGCCTCTCAGGCACACAGAGGAGGCATGAGAGCTTATTCCAGAGAAGCCAGGTCTCCACTGTTGAGATACAGAGAGATCAGAATAATTATGAAAGGAAATCTGGGTCTGTCTAATACCATCCCCACAGAACCCAAATCACAAATCTTCAGCACTGCTGGAGCTTTCATGGCATCCTCTTTGAGGCTCCTTGGGAAGGAGTGCAGTCAGGCTCCGTGTATTTTCACATCTCTAAAAGCACAGGAGACAGTCAATAAAAGAGGGATGACTGTCTTGAGATTACCCCCCCTCCTCTGTGTTCTGAAGGCGACAGAACAGAGTGGATAGTGAGCAACCTGCTTGCCTTGGGTGCAGATGGCTTTAATTGTCATTCCCAGATGTTCTGCCTCTTGAAGGTCAAATTCACCTTGTATAAATCGGGCTGGTACCATCCAGGGAAAGCACAGACATTTTATTTGAAAAAATGTAATAAAAGAGTGTCCTTCTTTCTTGTTATTTCCTTCCTTGTAAATTTAAAGGGAACAGATTGAGAGGGAGGCCCGGCTGGCACAGGTCATGGTAATGGGATAGATATAGAAGCTTTTGTCTGGGAGATGCGTGTTCAAATCCAGCTCAATATCACTGTGGATAAAACACTGGGGTATTTTGGCTGCTGTAGCTCAGCTGCTGGTCCTGGATTCTCACTGCTGCAGCCGTCAGTGTCTCTGTTAAAACATGGCAGTACAAAAGCTGTGCTCAAAGGGAAGGGCTGGGGGAGACATCCATCAGGAAAGGACACGTGTCCTGAGGCCAGGCGAGCAGGGAAACCAGTGATGCTCTTGTTCTGTGGCAGTAAAAACCTGGCATGTCGTGCATCTCTCTCACAGATGTGCCTATCTCGACCCCAAAACTTACTTCAGCTCTTTATTTCCCCTTCCTCTCCCACCCCTGTAGCAAGTCTGGTTCATCAGCTGACTCCACCGGGCTTGGAAACATTTTCCTTCTGTCCAGCAGCATTGATTAGCAGACAGAGGCTCATCCCTGTGTTTTTGAGTCAATAATGCAAGGTGTATTTTTAAAGTGTACTGTAATTAGGTGCAAATATACTGTTGTGTTGGGCATCACCAGATGGGGCTTTTACACATAGTCTGTAAGAATTTTTTTTTTTTTTTTTTTTTTTTTTTTTTTTTAAGGCACATGTGCGAGCTGAGGCTCTGGGGAGGATGTGCTGCAGAGTGGTTTTCAGTTATTTAGGCATCTGTAGAGGCAGCTTTGGAAGCAGGACTGTTGAGTGAGTATTAAGATGTAATTTTTCTTGAGCTTGGATTAAAATCAGTTACTGAGACAGGAACCAAGCTTCAGATTTAGATGTCTTCAGATGTCTCAAGCAGCACCATGAAGGCAGAGGCAGACAGAAATTAGATCTCTTTTAAAATCTCAGACAAAACCTGTATTTTTCCAAGATGACTGTGTATTCCCCTATCATCTTACTGCAGATACAAAAGAAATGAATTTTTAGGGTTGCAGCCTTAGAGTTTGATGGTTTCTTTGGGCAATTTTGGAAGAAAAGAATGAAGATTACACATATGATAAATGTGGATTTTAATGGAGAAACAGCTAGAAATTCTAAAGGTGATTAATTAAAGGAAAATTAGGATCCCATTAAGCAACTGTTCAGGGCAATTTCATGCTGGAAAATTTACTGATTCAAACACAGCACTTTGTAAATATAAGCCATGAGATGAAGAGGGAATTTTTCTATTTGACATTTATTCCCTTACTTTTCTTGTGGGCTGAGAAATTTTGCCTCCATAATCTCAGAAGTTCTGAAACCCCAAATATCTTTGATTCATATTCTCATAGTTTATGCTGCAAGCAGATAACACCAGAATGAGATATTTGGTGGCTAATTCTAAATACTGAAGAAACAGATCAAAGATGTGTTGTGCACACCAGATCCTGGACTGAAAGTTGTGTTCAGGGCCAGAAGAATCTATTTGCTCCATGCACAGATCCTGAAGTGCTGCCTGACCCCAGGGCAGGGAGAGCAGCAGGAAAAGCAGTGAAAGGAAAAGCTGAAAATCTGGTGGAGGCACCACTCCACAGAAAAAAAAAAAAAAAGAGGTTTTATACAATTGAATGAGTGTGGTAGTATAAGGGAAACTGGTACCAAGGTGAGAAAGACATCTTTGGATGTCCAGCAACTGGGAAAATTGGGGGTTTGTTGTTCGAGAACTTGGTTGTTATCCATGTTCCACTTTTGCTTTACTGGCTGTGCTGGTGAATGAGTTTTTGTGCAGGTGATTTGCTGGGAGGGGATGGGTTAGCCTTTAGTGAAGGTCTCAGTAGTGGAATCACAGGATCATGGAATGGCCTGGTTTGGAGGGAATCTTAGAGATGATCTTGTTCCAAGCCCCTACTGACAGGAAGGGACAGCTTCCACCATCCCAGGGTGCTCCAAGCCTCATCCTTGGACACTTCCAGGGATGGAGCAGCCACAGCTTCTCTGGGCACCCTCTGCCAGGGCCTCACCACCCTCACAGGGAAGAATTCAGACCTAATATCAAATCTAAACTCACCCTCTTTCTGTTTGAAGCCATTCCCTCTTGTCCTGTCACTATGTGCTCATGGGTTTGTGCAGTGGATTCTTGTGAGTGGCATCAGCCAGGACAAGATTTGGATGAGACATTCAGGAATAAAAAAAGAGGAAAGAATCCCAACTGGTCTCTTTTATGCATTCATGAGGTGAACTCTAATGCTTGTGGTGGGAGTTCTAGTTCACACCAGTTTGCCTTAGAGCAGAGCATTCAACATGGACCATAGGTTGCTTTTCTTCCTGAGCCTTGAATCATATCAGGTAATCTCCAGTGCCTAGCCTTTATTTGGAGAGGTGTCCTGAGCAGAAATGACAGCACATGTGGGAAAACAGGAGTGCTGGGAACTGCCTAAATCCAACTCAAGTGGTCAGTGAGCAGCCACTGTGCTCACACAACCCTTGGTTTCCAATTTTCACCAACACCTAGTGGAGTGATGCAGAGACAGGATGATTCTTCATACTCCTGGGGGACATTATTGGCTTTGCTAAGCACTCCTTGCTTTTCTGAGTGTGTTAAAACTGCCCTGGAAATGAACTTGCAACTTTGAAAATTTTTAAGCCATCACCAAACTGGCACAGTGGTTGTTGCACAGATTTGAAGATTTTTTGGGTGATTCCCATACTGGGTTGACATTGGTCCCTAAAGTTCTCCAACATCTTGGCACATTAATGGTGAAATCACCATGATTTAAACAAGCAAGGAGGAAAAGCCAGGATAGAAGGAACTAACAAGTACTCAACAAAAACCTTCTGCTCAGCAGTGTGTTTGAGGGGGAGAAAAAAAAAAATAAAAAATAAAAAACCCAGAAGAAACAGATGTATCTGCCAGAAGTTAAATACACATCTGTTAAGGATGCTCTTCTCATATTTGGGGTCAGAAAAATATGTACAAATGTAGCACCTTGCTGATTGACAGAAAATCCTCAGTTCTGGCACTGAGAATCTTGTTTTCTTGACAGCACTTTGTTTTAAGGCTAGAGGCAGAAAAATGTCTTATGCTTGTCCTTAAACTGGAAGGCCCTTTGTTCAGGATACTTATACCATTTGCAGATAATGATGTGCATTGCAGTTTCAGCTGTCTGCATATGCATTTTTATGTTTTTTTATGACAGCTCTGCGTACTGAACTAAAAGGCCATTTAGAGCTGTCAGGAAGTGACAAGCATTACCCTTTACATTTACAATTCTGTTAGCATGCGTTGTCAGGTGGGCTCACCATTCCACCGACATACGATTTTCTTTGAAACCTATGTATGACTTTAATTTAATACAGCAGCCTCCAAAAAAATAGGAAAAGAGAAAAAAAGAACCTTATTAAGATTTCCTTTTCCATTTATCTACTTTTTTTTTTCTTTCATGTAGTTCTTTTTTCCCACTCTTCCTTTCTTTTTACTGTTTTCTTAAGCAAGAAACAGGGAAACAGACAAAAGTAGCTGTCTAGCCTGGAATACTGCAGCAAACTCCTCAATTCCAGCCTGTGATGTTACATAGAAAACAGTTGATTTAGTCCATTGACTTAGGGAAAAAAATGCTACCAGCATATGCTAAATATTGAACCAAGTTGTGAAAGTAGGAAGATCAGAACACCTGTAACTTAGTCTTTACACGATCTACAGTCAAAGTATATTATTTATTTTTTCTTAGCTAGCAATTTAACAGTCTGCCTGAGACAACTTTCCATCCCTATCAATTTTGAATGCACTTAGACTGAGTTGCCCACCAGCTTTTTTTTCTGTTGGCCCACATTGTTTTACCATAGCTGCACTGTAGCAACCCCTCCAAGGTCTTCCTCAGCTTCCAAAATCTCACTGTCCCCCAACTGCACTTTGAGCTGCAACTGATTTATTAATGATTTTAACAAGATTCTACCTGAAAAAGGTCCACTCTTGGAAGCCCCAAGTGTCAGAGCCAGCTTTTCTCTGCTGAGTGAGGAGTCCAAGTAGCTGCACAGTCAAAGGCAGGAAAACAGAGGCACAGAGCTGAGAGGAAGGGTCAACTTTACTCTCAGCTGCAGGGAAAGTAGTTAGGAGCATCCAAGTGACAATTAAAGCAAAATCTCCATGTGAACAAATTTTTGGCTGTATTTTTTATATGGTGATGATATGGATGTATTATTTAACTGCTGACTGTATGTTCAGTCTCTCAAAAGCCCCAACAGAAGATGCATCCACAAAGATCTTTCAGTCCAGACAGCAGAAACTGCCTGAACTGCACTCCCTGGATTGCAGAAGTTGGTGTGATGGTTTTTGAGGGTTGTGTTTCAGATCAACACATCAGTACTATTTTTCACACGAGGATTTAAGTTTTCTGTTAGATTTATCCTGAGAACCTTCAGGATGTTCTAAAGCAGGCCAGCCCAATGGCAGGGTCATTAACTCAGTAAATCCATGTCTCATTGTGGGCAGTGTGGAGAGATGTGCATGGATGGTTTTGCAGTTCAAGAAGGCATCAGAAGAATTAAGGATCAGAGCACAGCGTGCTTGGGAGTAAAGCAACAGATGTGGCTACTTTGACATTGAATTCCTCTCCTGTCATTGCAGAAAGGCAAACCCCAAACATTATTTTTAAGCAGCTGTTTTTACATGCTCTGGCTGATACATCTGAATCTGTGTTTCTATACTCCCTAAGCTCTTCATCTGTCTTGAGTATGCTCTACTGATGTGTTGCACACCCGGGGAGGCACAGACGCACCAAGGCCATCCCTGAGTGTCAGCCATCCTCCCTTCCTCCTCAGGTCCTTCACTTACAAGGTATTTTTTTTTAACTCTTGAAGCTTGTGGGTGTGCACATTGATTTGGGAACTTTGAGTAGGGCAGCTTGATTCTAATTCCCCTAAAGTCAATGGCAATATCTTGAGTGAAACAAAGCCAGATTCTTCAGGCTTGAAGAAGGAAACTGGCAATAAATATCTAACAGACTCATTGAGGAAAACTTGGAGATATAAAATACTGTGAGAAATGCTCTGAAGGGGCTGCCATAGTGGGGGTGAAGTGTTATTTTACAGCACACCCTCAAAGACACAGGATCATAATAGGAGCTCTTGCAGCACCCCTGGAGCCACTGTGAAATTCCCACTGACCAGCAATGAGATCCCCACTTGCTCTCCTCTGAATGCAGGAGGAATGTGAAGTAGTCCTTTAAAATTTCAGAGTATTAGTTTGTTCCCTGCTTGTAAGAAGAGGCAAGAACTCTTTGCACCAGCCTCCCCTGCTTCTGCCTGGACTGAGACTTGCTGTACTTGAGAAAAAGGGGGACATTCCCATGTATCCATTCCTTCTCCTCCTTTGTCACTATCTAACATTTTGCCCTAACCTGTAATACTCTGCAGGGACCAATTACATTATTCCAACATAGACATTTTCCATTAAATGCCTTTACAAGCTTTTCTTATTCTCTGCATCGACATTCTGACTTTATATCAAATTTCAGCTCCTTGCAAGTAAAGAAATAGAGTCTGCATGTGCAAATAATCCTGTTTGCATAGAAATGTGTATATTGTAGGCAAATATTTGTCTTTACAAGGTACCCTTTTATATGGACCAGATTCCTGCTTTGCAGGTGCTCCTTCCTCAAGGCCATGAAGCACTTAATGTTTATCTTTGTATATTTTTCTGTGCATTTTCCTGCAGTTAATTCTCATACTTCACTTACTGTTTCTCAAGAGATACTTAGCCTGCTCCTTACCAAACTACTGCCACTAAACCATGACAATATTCAACACTTTTTTACTTTGGAGACTGGAAATTACAGATTGGACAGAGTTCTCCAAAACTAACTCAGAAGTGTGACCTTGGGATGCATTTTCAGAAGTGCTCCAGTGCCACTGTTTCTTTCTAGTAGAAGCTCCAAACTTTTGGAATTGCTTCAAGATTTTATTTCTCAGAAGAGAAATCTCTCTATTTGGAGTTAAAGCACTCCCCCCACACTTTTTCTGGATATTATAATAAGATCTTTTGATGTGAGCAATAGTAGCTCTGACCTTACAATGAGCTCAGGAGTGCTCTGGAATACCAAGATTCTAGGAGTCTCCACTGCCCAGTGTGGACAAGCACTGGTCACCTGAGAGCTGGCAATCCCCAAGATCAGCCTCAGAGATGCTCCCAAAGCCTTTTCTCAGATCAAGCTCAAGTCCCAGAGGGAAAGCCCCCAGCTGAAGATGTTTCCCCCAGCCCTCCCCTTTTTGAATCTTCCTGCTGCCTCTGCAGCCTGAGGTGCCCTATGTGTCTTTTGCAAGGATGAGGACATCCTCCAAATAAGACAGAGACTGAAATAATTAACATTTCATGCAAGTTCACTAAAAGTCAGGGTTCTCTTTTATTGCTGACCCACCAAAGAGTCTGGTTAAGGCTTTTTGTGACCGGGCCTTTGTGACATCTCAATCTATTAAAGATAAGTTGTAATTTTAATTACATCTAGTTTCAACAGGGAGGCACCCATAAGCTGTCAAATACACATAAATAGTGATCATGACTCAGTTGTAAAGATGTTATATGATCTTTTTTCTTGGAGACACCAGTTAACTTTCACGAAGTGTGGGGGATTTTTTTTGCAGAAAATCTGAATTATTCATGGGCTCTCTGTGGGATCATAGGAATTGCCATGGTGGATCAGATTGCTTGTCCGTCTAGCTCAGTAACCTGTCTCTCACAGTGAGGAGTACAAGACAAGACATTTCAGAGAAGGATCCAAGAAACCTCAGGGACAGCAGCCATGGGATGACCTGCCCATGGGGAAAATTTCTTCCTCCCTACCTTCCCCTCTGGCAGCTGGTGGGTTGTGTTTGCCCTGCGGCAGGATGGCTTGTATCACGTATTCAGATTTAATCCCATTATTTTTATTTGTTATTTGGATTGCGGCAGTTTCTAGAGGAAGTCAGCTGGGTCAGGTCCCCTGGTTGTAGGCACTGTACAAACACAGGGAAAATGACAGTCCTTGCATAATGCCATTGTAGCTGCTCTCATTACCCATATTGTCATCTCTACATATTCATCGTTTAAGCTTCCTCTGGAGTTGCTTCAGCAGCTCAGAGAAATTCATCTTGCTGTTTCTCTAGGACTCCTTAAGCCCTGATGGGGTTTTGTTTGCACACCACTGGTTACAGATTTCCTTACAGAAGGTGCAACAGAAGAAGCAGAGCATCGGTGGTGGGAGTGCTTTGGTGCTACTGAAAGTTTATTAGCCTGAATTAAAGAAGAAGGGAAAACACCTGACCCCCAAGGTTGTGTTGACATTCACTCTCTCCAGGAGCTTCTTTTCTTCTCTGGAACATGTGTTGAATTCTAAAGCTGAAGTGATATTTGCTGCAACACCCCACACTTCCAGCTCTCCTCACATTAAGACATTAAACTTTCCACTCTTGCTGCTGTTTTCTTTCTGCAGCTCCTTTTGCACAAAACTTGTAACCTTATTCCAAAGCTGCTGTTTGATATCTTTATGCCACTATCTAGGAAAAGATACTTTAGCTTCTTTTACCTATGGCACTGTCCAAGTATTCTGCAAAAGAATCCTAATGGAGGGCTCTGAAAATCCATTAGGAAACTGTACACAGGCAAATCTTTGTGAGAAAGCATCAGTTCTACTGCACTGCCAGTTCCTTCAAAGAAAATCACCCTTCCTAATGGTGTGTGCATCCATTTCCAGAGTAGGGAGGGAAGTGGACTTTGGTTGGGTTTTGGCTTGGTTCTGTTTCGTTGTAGTGTTGTTAAATATTAGTGCAGAGAGCTGGTAAAGCAGTCTCTGCCTTCTCACTGTCATCACCTCTTTTGTAAATGGGGAGCCCTTGCAAACCTTGACTTCCTACCTGATTTTCAATTCAGTTATCAAAACAAAGAAATTAAGCTCAGAACTTCAAATTATAACCAGAACAAACACAATATTTTAGAGATGATTTGGGAGGAAGAGGGATAGAAAAGAAGTCTGAGAGACACAAGCTCCTACAGTGTGTGTAAAATTCCGTTTCAGAGCAAAAAGGGGGAAGTAAAAAAGTAATTCTTCAAGCCCAGTGGAGTTTCCCCCACCATGAAATTTCAGCAGATTCTGAGCATCAAGCGCACAGACAGCAAATGATTATTTTATAGGTTTACTCATTAAATGACGTGTATCTCCACAGCTTGTCAGAGCAATTAGAGTAACAGATAAGACGGCTGAAGACCCCTTGATGTTAAAACAAAAGGTTGGCATGATGCTCAGAGAGCAGCTCTGGAGTGTGTCCCCTGGGGCTCTCTCCAGGAGTGTGTGTGGATGCTCAGGATCAGCAGTGTGGGCACGGCTTCCCCGGGATAATGCAGGCACAGGAACGTGCACTTCTGCTCAATTACTGCTCTTCAGGTCAGCCTGCACCTAGGCAGAATAATGGCTCAAGCTTTCTGCACAAAGTGACTGTGTCCAGCCTCACTCACTCACAAGAGCAGCGCAGCAGGGTAGAGAAAGAATTGGTGTTGCTGGTGGGTCTGGGGTGCTCTGTGTGGGGACAGGTACAGCAAAGCTTTATTTGCTCTAAAAGACATGCTCTCGGTTTGCATTGGTATTTCATTTCTGCCTGCTCATTTTCAGGCACATATCCACATCTTTTGGGAAGGGGAAAATTGCTTTGCTTGGACCTTTCAATCATGATCTTTTCCATATGATCTTTGTGATTTTCCAAGTGCAGGTAACTCCTCCTGCAACAGCCAAAACTTCTGTGTGATGGCATTTTTGCTGTGAGGAGAGATCCAAAGGTCTGCTGCAAACATTGGCCAAGCACAGCCTTCAGTAGTCTCTCCTTTTGTCTTCTGGAACAACTGTTTGGCACACAAAATTTACTGTGTGGGGTGCTCCTAATGGGGCCCATGCTCTCAGATTGCCTGGTTGATGTAGAACAGAAATTTCTGCACTGTGATCTAAGAATTAGCACTATTTATTTGTACTCTGCAGCAGCCTCAGCCCTGGGCTAAATTCAAGGTCCTGCTGTGATAAGGGCCAGGCAAACATAGTGTCAGCCTGAGTTGCCCCAAGGATCTGCAGCCAAAGGGAGAAGATGGAGCCAGGGCTGGAGGAAGGCTTGCTGGTGGTCTTGAGAGCACTTGCTGGAGTTCCTCAAAGCTGATTGATCACCCAGTGCTGGCAGGCCTCCTCCTTTACAGCTGGTAAATGTCATTAAAAGACAGCTATAAATACATTAAATACTTTCCTAATATTACTTTTCCATGTGATGTGCTGCTGCTGTTGCTGCAGGGAAGCTGATCAAGAATGTGAGAGGAGGTGATCTCTGCAGCTCTGGGAAGGAGGGGGGATGCCCAGCCCAGCCCCAACATTCAGCCCTGTTCTACACAGAGCAATAACCTGTGAAGGCAGGGAATTAGTGAAGGAACATTTGCCTGTTGGTTACTACTCATTGATCACTCAAGACAAAAAAAAAATCTTGGCTTTGGGTCTTTGCTCAGCAAATTATGTCATTCTTGTTCACAAAAGAGAGAGCTTGCAGTACGGTTTCTAAATTAAAGCTGGTGTTTCAAAATTAAAAGCAGACAGGGCAGATGTGCCTAGGAGAAATTTATATCCATATCTTTGGGGAAACAGCTAATCTCTCTGCCAGGACTTCAAATCAGCCTTTCCTATGTAGGACTTGATTGCACCACACCTATACAAGCCACATTGAATAACGTGGAATTAAAATGTTACCAGATATTTCCTTAACTTTACCACGTGAAAAATGAGGGCAAATGTTGATGAAACCCAGAAATTCCAAGGCTCCAACAACATGATTTAATATTACTCAAGATGATTTTACAAAGAAAGAGAGAGTTCAGAGTCCAAGCGATCATCTCGAGCTTAATAGGCAGACATGTAAGATACTAAAAGATTGATTAGAACCATCTGAAATGGGAACATATAGTATTACTGATAATTCCTGCAGAGATATTGCAAGGCAGACACACTTGTTTTGGATCCCAGGTACAGTACAGTGATGCTATATTGTTTCACAGTAAAACTTGGCCAGAGAAGGTCAAAGAAAAGTCATTCTTCTCCTCCTTTACCCCAAAAGAGTCATTTTATGCAAGATGATAAAAATGAGAATCTGCTCTCAGTCTGCAGAGCTCAGAATGGACTCATTTGCTGTTCCTGTTATATTTTCCTATGTTTTCCCCTTTAAGAATTGCCTAATCCAATTTAGGGTTCATTAGTGAATTGGGATATAAGGATGATAAAAATATTAATAAAATCTGAAACATTCACTAAAATAGAATTTTTTAATAAGGTCAAATATATTTGGAAATTGTTTAATTTTCTATAAATGTCATGTAATATTCTAAGAAAGAAATTACTTTTTCAAACCTTTGCCAAGACCCTTGCCTGGCTTATATATCACTGTGTAACTATATAAATAAAAATGAAGTAAATAATAGGTAGGTTTACATTTGTTGGCTTCTGATGTCAGGCTTCAAATCCTCTTGCTGTAAGTGGCTGCTGGTTGGAAATGGTGAGAATCTGAAGTACCTCATGATTAATTTTCAGGTCTGATCTGCAATCCCTGCAAAGGATGAGGGTTTGCCCCTTGTTTTGAGCTTATACTATGTATGCTTCCCATGTTTTATTGCCAAAAAAAGTAAAAAATTACTTTTTTTCCAATATTTTAAAATTTTTTCAGGCTGTTATTAAAATCTCTCCTTAAAAGTTGTGTAGACTTAGCTCTCTTTCAAGGTTGACAGAGAATGAAGAAAAGCACTAATGCATTTTAAACACACCTAAAAGAGCTTCTTTATACAGTAAAGATATCACAGCTTTAAAGGCAGCTAGCTCAGACCCTTTCTGGGAATCTCTTCTTTCCAATAACGTAAAGTTTGGTGAAGTTTCTAACCTTGCCATTTCATGAGAATTTGAATTGTAAATCTGTTCCTGCTTCAGGAGTCAGACTAAATAATCCAGCCATGGGCCTCTGGCCAGTGTGAAAGTTGAGAGGGGAAATCTTACTGTTAAAAGATGAAAAAAAACCCCAGGAATTATTTCTCCGGTGGGTTTGTTTATTATCTTTATTTAATTTTTAAATAACAGCTGTGTGAATCTGCTGATGGGTTTGGAAAGCTGGAAGTGTCCCTTGGAGAATGGGTTTTGTGGGCAGCACGCAGGTGGAGAGAGAAGGCTGTGAAGCCCTGTGTGATCCCAGCACCCAAAATCACACAATCACACCCGGCCTTTGGGATGTCATGTTGTTGGATGTGCCTCTCTGCCCCCTCCATCCCTAGATCTGCACCAGGACCTTTGGCACGTGCCAAAAGTCCTCCAACCTCTGTTCTGTCACAGAGCAAGCAGCTGTAATTGAGCTGCCTGTGCCTGGTGAGAGCTTCTGGCAGTGCCTGATGCCCCAGATGGGGCTTTTTTGGCAAGCTGAGGGCTGGCCCTGCTCCTATCTTTTTCTGGAGTGTGCAGGTCCCTGTAAACAATCCAGGCTGTATGGGAAGAAAACCTGCCATCTTCTCCAGGGCTTTGGAAGCACGGGGTCCTGCCCTGTGCTGGTCCTGGGATGTGCTCAGAGCAGGGGCAGCACCCCCAGCCTGGTCTGTGCTTTTTGGGATGCAGCCCACCCGAGCTCCAGCGTGAGGAGTGCCTGAACTCCCTTGCAGCAGATGTCAGGGTGCTGCAGGCAGTGGAAGGCCAGGGATGAGCAGGCTCCCTGCCCTCTGTGGCTCCAGTGGAGACAGCACAGGGATGTGAACATGGCATGGATCACAGGCAGCCTGATCCCACCAGTGGGCCAGCCAGCTCCTTACTGGTACCTTAGGAATGTCCACAGTGCTGAGGATGTCCAAAAGTCCTTGAGCCAAGGGGATCTTTAATCCCAGGCAACAACTGCTCCTCCCTAGGATCAGTCTGCTGGTGTTGCTGAAGTACATCCACAGAGATACAGCTGGTTTTTGTTTGGTTTGGGTTTGTTTTTTAAGGGCTTTTCATCACCAGGAGAACTGTCAGTAGGGCTGCTGCGAGCGCAGAAGTGCAGTCACCCAGCTCTCCAGCGTGAGCACTGACTGCTCCTGCTGGCAGCCAGACAGGCTTCAGAAGCCACAGCATGCAAACCCCGGGGCACTGTGCCTCCTGTTTCATCCTGCAGTCTCGGGGAGGGGAGGCGTCCCACTGAAGTCTGATGGGAAGAATGCACATGCCCTTTGAGCAGGCAGCAGAGTCGTGCCAAGCCTCGCAGACTCGAGAGGATGCGGGTTCAGCACAGACAGTGGAGCTGGGGGAAAACACCCTTCCCAAACCCCAGTGTGTCTGGAGCACACAGAGCTGAGGAAAAAATGGAGCTCTCGTGCCAGGCTCAAGGGACAGTTTATGTACTGGTGACTGTGATGTTGCAAGTCACCCCCTGGCCCCTCTGCTCCAGCTGCAGATTTGGGTTGGGCAAGGCTGGTTGGGGGTACCCAGGGCAGAGCACCCCTGCCTGGGAATGCTGTGCCAGCCTGCTCTTGACCTCCATGAAGATCAGGTGTGACAAAGTGGTTGGTCACATCCTGCTCATTCGTTACCTGAGAGACCTGAAGCATGACATAAATCAAAGCAGCCCTGAGGGAGCCCTCACTTACACTGGAACTGAGACTGTCCCTTGCATGGGACAAGGTGCAGGGAGTTTGTAGGCAGCTCTGACTTTTGTGATTGTGCCCTCCACCTCTCAGGGTTGTCTCCAGAAAGGATGGTTTGGGCATCAGAAGGGTGATTTTAGACTGGAAGAACTTCCCCAAATTCGTAGGACCCTGCTGTTTTCCTATTTGTGTTTGTTGTTTTTGGAAAACAATATTACTTGCCATTGGTCTTCTGGGAGTGCCACCAACATCATTAATCAAAACCCCACGCTGCTTTCTGGTACCGAAGTATCTGCACTGCATCATCAATCATAAATGCAGCCAAGGGTGGCTCTGGATACCTAAAGAGCGAGAGAGAGATAACATGGCGGGGTGAGGGGAAGGAAAAGGAAAGAGGCTTAATTATCCAGTGGTCTTTGGTCCATGGCTCACATTGGAAACATCTCTACAGCTCTATTTTGGTTGTATCTCCCTTTTAAATCTTTGTAAACAGCAGTTAAGATAGAAGGCTTCAATCCGCTGTTCAGGGTACCCCACTGCTTCTGGAGCTATTATTTTAATAAGGCCTATTTTACAATTAAGGCACCATGGGCTTTAAATTACATATAAAATAAAATGTGGAAATTGAAGCATTAAGCGCGTGGCTGCCGTCGGAGGCTGAGCAGCCTCGCATTAAGCAGCTGCGTGTTCTTAAACCGGGAGGCAGCAGGGAGAGGGTTCGAGCTGTGCGAGGAGAGAAACAGCAACCCCCGGCCTCTGGGGACGGCGCTGCCCTGGGTATCGCTCGGGGCTGTGATTCCCTTCAGGCTGGGGAGCCCAGAGAGGTGTTTTTAGTGCCCTTGCCCTCCTGCAGCTCCGGCAGTGCCTGGCACAGCCCCGCAGAGCCCGGCGTTTCGGCTCCGCTCGCCGCCGCTGCCGCGGTCCGCTGCGATGTGAGGAGCGACTCCCGCTCCAGATGGTTGTAAAGGTTAACGAGGAATTTATGCAGAGCTATATACAAATCAGACTGAATCTTCTGGCTGGGAACAACAAGCCGCCGACATAAATTCAGTTTTCTGAACATATGTAGCTTGGTCACTAAGGGAGACTGGAGGATGGCAAGCTGCTCTGCAGAGCGTCACCCCTCGCTGCCGCCGGGCTGGGGAAGGAGCAGCGCTGCCCGTGGCACGGGAGGTCCTGGGGCTCGGGGCTGCTGCCAAACACCCCCTTCACCCGGATCCTGGGACCCAGCCTCGGGTGTGAGATGGGCAGGGGTCAGGGGATGCGTGTCTTCTGTCACCAGGATCGGCATAGAGGTCGGAGTTTCGCGTGTGTACCCCTCAGGTGGAACTGGCCTGGAGTCAAAGACATCCCAAGGAGGTTCTGTCCTCAGGGCAGGATGTACCCCTTGAATGAGGGGCAAGGAGCTGAGTCTGGTTCAGCTCTCAGCCCTCTCTGGTAAAAGGCTCCGGCATCTCCTGCGAGGGAATGCAGGAGCCGCTTTCTCCTCCTGCGTGTGCACAGATCCGTGAGGAAGGTAACAGCTGGTTCAGCAAAGATAAAATTTTAAAACTTACAGCATTTAAATTTCCAGTGAGCACCTGGGAAATGCTTTGTTAATGGCAAGCAGGCACAGCTTTTCACAGCCATTTCCCTGCCAGCCCTTACAGGCTGTATCTGCCTCTCTCTATACATGGTGCACGGATGTCCCTGTGCCAGAGGCTCAGGGAATCTCCCTCTGCCACCTCTGGAAGGTGGCCCAGGTCCCACACATCTCTCCTGGCTGTTCTATTTGCCTTCTTTTCACCAAGTACCTTACCTCAGGGCATCTGTCTGCACCCCACTGAACCAAAACCTCCCTTGCTCCTCCCAGAAACAATGGTTGTGATGGCATGGGACTTAGGTTTTCACTTGCCTATTTTTGAAGTTATAAATAGATCAAAAACAGGAGGCAGGAGAGGAAACTAAAGAGTTTCCCTGTTGTCTTGTTGTGTTCAGGAGCTGGTTATTTTAGGGACAGGGTAACCAGCTGGAATTTAACCTCAAGACTGTGTCATCCCTGCAAGAGCAGGGCAAGGAGAGAGCAGCCTTCTGCTTTGCCTCCTTTGGATTCATGAAAGTGTTGGCACTCTTCCCACTGAAAAAGAAATGCATACATCTTTGTGACTTCTGCTGTGCAATAGGACATAAATAATAGTACTTTTTTTGTATATCACAGAGCAAAATTCTTAGTTTTTCTGGGCATTTTAACTTAATGCCCCAAGTGCTCTTTCAAATTAATCTCTGTTACTTAAAGTTTAAACGTCTCCTGTTTACAGTTGTCCTCCTTGCTGCGTGTGCAGCAGAATGGGGTCAGTATTTTCTTGTGAGGGTGTTTTTGGGGGTGCAGGGTATTGAGTGGCTGAGCTAATGAGATGATGCCTGGAGGCTTTACTAGGACTCAAGTGATGAAAATGTTTGGTCCAAGATTACCCTCCCAATCTCTTTTGCTTCACACAATGATCTGTACATGCAGGAAGGTTCTGAGCCTGTTTTCAAGCCCATGCTCCCAACACACTGACCTTCTTCCCTCATCTTTGGGCTTCTCCAGCCCCTCTGCAGCTCTCCTGTTCAGTGTTCCTCCCTGCCCTGCAGTCCTGTGCACAGCCACCCTGGCATGGACCATCCCTGGGCTCTATGGGTATACGTGGGACTGTCACAGACCCAGAGCTGACCATTGCACAGGAAACAATTTCAATCTCTGTGTCTCAGACTCAGGAAAGGCTCCCATGACCACACAAGCTACTTATTATTGTACAGTGCTCTGGGCCACAAACCAGATTCATAAAGAGCCCAGCTCCACCCTGTCTGGGCTCACAAGGCTTTTCTGGCAGCATTTCTGTCACTTGAAGATGGGCTGGGGGCAGCCTGGAGAAGGTTCCCTGCTTGCAGAGGCACCTCCAGTGGGAGTCTTTGGCTGACCAGAGGTAGCTCTGCTTCTGCCTTCTCGTCCACTTTTCCTCTTTTGCTTCTAAGGGAAACAACAGACTCCATTAAACACCCGACAGCCCTGGCTCCCTCCCCTGGAGCAGTGAGCCCAGGCAGATTTCCAGTGGCCAGCATTTCCAAGCACACTCCAATTTACCAGGCTTGAGGCTTCTCAACCCAAACAAGACTGAGGCTTTCCTCCTGCAATATTAAAATTAATAAAAAAAAATCATAAATCCTCCTGGCACTGCTGGCTCACACCACTAAGCTATTCCATGCCAGCCCTATTGTTAAACTGTAAGCATCAGTTTCAATACTGTAATAAAATATTGCATTTGAATTTTTACTGTTCCCCATTAACCTCTTTTCTCCCTCTCTCCCCCACCTATTACATCATCCCTCTCTCTTCTCCAGCCTGACATTGCTCTGACATAAAACTTAAAACTTCCCCACCTTTCACTTTTCCATTCTTCCGCTCTTTCAGAGCCTTTAGCTGTCACTTGTGCAATAGAACAGCTTAGCCAAAGCAATAAAGTGCTACATACCATCCCCAAACAGCCTGAGCAAGTCAAGACATCCATGCCAAATACCACTGCTTCCCACACTCACACACACACCCCATCTCATCCCCAGCCTTGATTCTACCCAGTGCATTGACTTCAAACCCAGATTTTTCTGTCTGTGCGTGCGTTGTCAACCAGTCTGAAAACAAGCCTCTTTCACAACTTCTCCTGCCAAGGGAGAGTTGTTCTTCTTTCTATTTAGCTGTTCTTTCTCATAAACTGCCAGGTTTTTACTCAGAGACAGGCACCAGACATTATTCCCAGGGATTCCCTGTTTGAGGATGCCTTGTGGTCCCCCAGCACCTTCTCAAATGGCAACTTCATCAAGCTCCACCCACATCCACCAGCACACCACGCATCATCCATCTGCCCATTTACCAGACTTCTTCCTCTTTGAACTCAGGGCAGCTTCCACAGGAGCTAAGCCAGTATCTGTTGATTGGGATCTCCATGAATCCTCTTGTTTCACTTGTTCCCTCCTTCTCCCCACTCCCCTAACTCTTCTAATAGGAACCACGTGTATGGATAGGCTGGGGTAGGCTCACTGTAGCACTGAGCCAAGAGAAGACTTTTCCAGTCCCAGCACAATGATCCAGTTGTTCAAATGTTGTGGAAACATTGCCATTGACTTTGCTGCTTATTGTGGATGAGAGTCTCCTGTGCAGCTTCAGCAGCCAAGGAATCCAAAGATAGTTTTGGGCCAAAACCCAGAAATGGTCTATGAGGAGCAGAAAGTCACTTTGATTGAATGATGGTAGAGTGGTGTTTTACATTCAAAGAATTCGAGTGGATGTTCACTGTTGGAACCTAATAATCCCCTGGGGTTGTCCATGCTTTTCTTACAGCCACAAGAACTGGGGAGTTTGCCTTGGGTGTGACAGGGTGAGGGTGCCCACACTGAGGGTGCTGCTTCTATCCCCAGCCTCCTGCCCCTGGTCAGCCCAGCTGCCATGCCCGTGTTGCAAAAAGAGTCACACCATAACCCCAGCCTCAGAGTATGCTCTGACACCAGCAACAATGAACAGCTTGTGAAAGTGCTGAACTCAGTGTTTTTCTATTTTGTGGGGGAAAATTGGGTAGTTTTTATTTTGGTTTTTTTTTTTTTAACTTTACCACCTCTGATTGGTTCTCTTCCACTTTTGGTGTCAAATAAGAAGAAATTCTTAAACGGCTGCTATTTGAGTTTTGTTTATCCTGCATAATAATGAGAATTTCTGATTTTTTTTTTTCCTTGTGCAAGAGCTGGGGATATTGAAGACTGGCTGTATTGTGAGCTCTCCCCATTCCTGCTTTTTATACACACACACACACACACAGACAGAGCCTCACTGATCTGCCAGTGATCTCGAGCCTACCTCGACGGACCAGGCTCTCTAGGGATGTGTCTGCTGCATCCGCCTCAGGCTTTTCCTGAAGAGAGACAACTAATTGGCAAAAATTATGTTGCATTACGTGTGGTGGCTCTGTGATGTGGACTGCCATCTGAGGCCTCCCAAACTCCCTGCAAATGCTGTGAGGGCTTGCAAAGCTTGGAGCCAGCGGGGCAGATGTTTGTGCTTTCCATCCTGAGGTGGAGGATTTTAAGGATTTGGGTTGGTGGTTCCAAGCCTGCTTCACAATTAATTGATGAATGAGCCCAGTATATGAGCTACACTGTTAAAATTAGGGTTGACAACAGACATCTAGGCTTTTCTAATGCACCAATTGATAAGTTAACTTTTAGAGGCTCAAGGGCCTTGTTTACCTTTCAGAGTTTCAGTCCACACACTGTTTTTATTTTGGGTGGAAAACAGTGCTTTGACATCCAGGGTGAACTTAGCTACCTGCATGTGTGTGTTTAGCTTGCTTTGCTTTGCTTCCAAGCCTCCCCAAGGGTCCAGAGGGGAGAGGGGGAGAAGATGAAGGAGGCGGTGACTATCAGATTAATTACAGATGCTGGGCTAACTGCAAAAAACAGCAGAGAAGGAGGAAGCAGGGGAACATAGCCTGACCTCACTCACTCTTTTTTCCAAAAAGAAATTAGCAGGTAGACTGTCACAGAGAGGCTGAGAGTGAGACACCAGCACTGCTCTGCTGCTTTCAGCAGAGGATGCCAACTCACACGAGCTGAGGTTTAGCCCACAGAGGTTTCATAGCCTGTAAATATAATTTAAGGAGATGGGAGAAGAACCATATGTTTGAGAAAAGGGATAGCTTCCCCCCAAACAAACAAATATTGCAACTAATCTAAAACCAGCAAAAATGGGTTATGTGGCTCCTCAGTTGCTGTGTGTGATGTGGCAGGAGGGTATTTTGTCCTCATGTGAAGTTTGTCCCTTGTCTCTGACCAGTCGTGGCTGAGCAAGAGGACATTTCAGGATTTATTTTCTTTCAGTTGATTCCAACCAGATTGCCCACGCTCTGCTTAATGTAGTGCCTGCTGGAGAAGTGGGACAAATATTCAGTCACATTAAAAATAAACCCAGAAATAGCAGCTTATAAATTTGGATTTTTTTCTCCTATTATTATTTATGGGTGAATCCTGTCAGAGGCATAAATGCAATATCTTTGTAGGCCGGTGCTGGGCTTTATATCAAAGGGCTTCTAAAGTATACTTCATGTACTCAGCTGCAACTATTATAAGCTATTTCATGTACAGCTAGAGACAAATGATCTCTCCCATGTTTGTCTTAACTTATAAAATGTAGTTGGGTTGCTTGAATTCACTTCCAAACCTCCTGCATGGGGGGAGGGGGCAGAAGATTTATACTCCTGTTATATAATCAATTCTAAGCATATCTTTAGACAAATAATTTAGCAATCTGTGCAACAAGAAACACCTCTATTAATTTCAGGTTACACCGTTTTATGCATTTTTATGTGCATTGAAGAAAGGGATAAAATTTTATAAAATAAGAGCCCTTACTCTGTTAGAAAAGCAAATCTTAACAAGAACATTTTGAAATAAAATCCCAGAAGGCAACAAACCCTCCAACAATTAAACTGGGAGAAGGTCCCCTGAGGGCAGACCAACAAAATTTAGTAAAAATAATTGCCGTGCTGGGTCCTTGCTCTATTTTAGCTGAGTATAAGCAGACACACAAAAAATAACCTACTGAGAACAAGAACATTCCTACATGAAGCAGGCGAACAACAGAGCCATGTAACTACCTGGCCACACCACTCGGCTTTTGCTGGCACGCAAAGCAGATTTTTATACCTCAGCCAATATAAAATAACAATCAGGCTATTTACAAGGCTCTGCCAAATATTAACCTTATATCCAATTCTCTTCAAACCTTTCAAAGTCTCTAATGTGAACCATGCAAGTTCCTCATTACTTGATCATATTCTGTAACTGCAACGTTATGGGCTAGTTATATTTTTTAAAAGATGGTGTGTTTATGCAAAGATAATGATGCGGTGCATTTTATGCTGAAAAACTCAATAATTAATTAATTTATAATCCCCCTTGCTCTTTACCCCCCTTCCTCCAAAAAGAATAAAATAAAAGATTAATTTGCTGGAGAAAACAGGTTCATGTTTGCCCTTAAGACAGAGCACAAAATTACTTTAGCATGTGTACAGTGGTTAAAGCAAGTTAAATGTCTGCATGTCCACAGCCAGGTGAGAGCTATTGTAAAAGGGAGCTGGGAATGAGGAAAGCCCAGAGGTAGCTCTTAAAAACTGAAGGCTGCCTCCAAAAAGCAACTTTGGGCTTGCAAGGAGATATTCATAGTGATTAATTGTGAGGAAAAGACTTTGTCTCTGGTGTGGGAAAGGGGCAGAATGTGGGAGGAGGCACAGAGAGATCCTTTAGCCTCTCTTCTGTGTCAGACACGCAGCCCTGGATTTTAAAAAATTAATTTCTGCCTCTATCAGTTTTCTGTGGGGGTCTCTTGGAGCTCTTAAGTTATTTCAGGGGATTGTTTGTGAAGGGAGAGGGAGGCTGTGGGAGCTCCCCTCTCAGGGCTGGGCACTCTGAGGTGACCAGGACAGAGCATGGCCTCAGCTGGTGTCACACTGCTCCAACAGCCCCAGTGTTGCTCCTGGAGCCATCCAGGTGCCCAGGAAGCCACCCTGGCCGCTCGTGGCTCTGTGCCCTCCTGGCACAGCCTGAAACCAGGATCCCTTGCCCTGTGCAGCCTGTGCTTCTTCCCACAGCTCAGTGAGATCTTTCTAATTTGGCTCTTCTTTTGCCTCTGAACATCTGTAAAGATCATTTTGTATATGATCTGCATTGAATACTGGGTTTCTTATTTTAAAGGGAGCCTTTAAGTCTAATTTTTTTAGACACGTTTTTACCAGCACTACTTTTAACAATAGGTTACCAGATCCATCACACAATCTGACTAAAAGCCCGTATTTATTTCCCTAATTTTATAAACATTTAATAGGTCCTTATTAAACACATCAGCCAGCATGATTTAATAACACAATCAGTCTAGAAGTTTAAGAAAATTGAAAACAGGATTTGAATGTAATACAGCCACAATTACCGGAGATTATAGGCAATCATTTCCATATGTCTGCAATGGGGAGCTGCTAATCTCTGTTTGCGTGGAGGTGATTTCCTCTGGAACACTTCCCAGCCTTCAACAGCGCTAGTGCTGAACAAATTAGATTTGAAAGTCCCCAATTTTATGACTAAGGTAATATACTCTGTGTATTTAGAGAAACACTGATTTCCTATTTTAACTGGCTTCCAAACGCTGGACAGAGACCTCAGCTTCATTTAGTTTGGCTCTGCTAGGTATATGGTAAAAGATTTTTAGTTTTGTTTTTTTTTTTTAAGGGTCGGCACGTGTATTTTTGGGTGTCTCAGAGACACACCACAAGTTCCCTTCCATCCACAGGAGCAAAAGAGTTAGCATCCAGTGACATCATGGGTGAGGAATGTGCAGCAATTAGCCCTGCAGTTCTGCAGGCAGCCTATGGCCAGGGGACAAGCAGCTCCCTCCTGCTAAACTTTAGGAGTCCTAACACCTTATTCCCTGACCTACCGCTTATGAGATCCTGAATAGCGTCACTTGTGTTTTGTGGGAATTCAGCTGGTAAACTGGGCTTTTTTGTGCCTGGCCTCGGCTCTGCTTTGGCAGTTACCGCTGTTGGGAAAGGTTTCCTGTGCCGAGCAGCCAGGAGCCGGGCTGCTTTCAGTGGGAGCCGGTGACCGGTGGAGATGGGAGAGCTGCAGGGAATGCAGAGCCATCCTGTGGAATGTGTGCCAGGATGTCGGGATGTGCTTTGGGGATGTCAGGAGCCCGCCTGGCCTGGTGGTTGTCAGAGGCATTTTTAGAATTTATTTTTCTCACGTGATTTGTGTTTATGAAATGTTTGTGTCAGATTGTAGCAGAGAACTCTGAGAGAGATATAAAGGAAATCTGTGGTACCCAGAAATGAGAGAAGAGCAAAGGAAGGAGTGGATTCCCTGTGTGCAGCACATATTTGGGACATCACTTGTTTCACCTCCCTGGTGCTGGACCCTAGCACTGGGGAGAGGCTTGAATGAGCCTTGAGAGAGAGGCAGAGATGGCTCTGCTGGGGAGGAGGGAGGGAGCACAGGCAGCTGAGTGTCTGGTCCTCCTATCTTGTGGGTGCCTGTATTTGTGAAGCTCACAGCATTCTTGTGCTGTTACAAGAGCCTTTCTTTCTGGGATCTGGCCCTGCAGATGGAGAATGTCCCTCCTCTATTTCACTAAATCAGAAAGATGATACTTGTGCACTGGTCTAGGAAATGATAAAGTGGACGTTCCTGTTGTAAAGGATCATTTAGGTTGGAAGGCCTGGATTATCTTTCCCAGCTGAAGAAGGGAAAAGTGGAAAAGTGGCTTTTAACAGCCCTAAGCCAGAACTTCAGCATGGGTTTAACTCCATCATTGTTCAAGAAAGCGCTCAAGCATGTACCTGATATAAAACACATGCTTGATTCACCTTGCCTCCATTCAAGGGGCAGAACAACACATGACATCTGGACACTGACTTGGCTAAAAATGGCACATCCTCTTTCAGTCAAGCGCAAAAGGACTTTCCTGAATCAGAACTCTAATCTGAAATTTAAGTTCAATTTTACTTTATTCGTTTTGATCTTAAGCAAGAGTTTAGTAAAATCAGGCTGAGAATCTGAAAGAATAGAAGAAAAAAAGTAGTTCTCACACCGTTGTTGCTAATAACCCCACAGCAAAATGAAAAGTCACCCTAAAAAATGACCCAGAATAAAACAGCACATGGTATGGAAATGCAGGTAGAGGAGGAGCTGGGTTGTGGCATTTGTGAGAAAACTTCTAAGGTGACCAGAGTTCAGCCCTTTTCAGATGCAGCAGGGGAGTCACCAAAGGGAATTTTGCTACCTGGTGTTCCAACATTCCTGTAATGGAAGTGATGAATTCCAAGGTATAGGAGTGACATAAAACCTGCCATAGGCCAACCTTGGATGAAACAGCTGACCCAGACTGAAATTTCATATAATGATCTAAACAGAGACAGGGCTAAGTAGGTGAAGATATTAGGTGTGTCCTTTTCATTTCAGAACAAACCTGAACACCTACCACTGTATCCACTTGCAAAGTTTGCTTCTATGATCTGCCTCCATCCTGGTTAGACCAAAAGGAAAAGAACACGTTGGCTCCTGTAATAAAATAAATGTACAATCCCTGCACATTACTGCCTTTGTAGTTGCTTTTACCCTGAAAGAGCCCAGCTCTAGAGCACAGTATATTTTTCATCATAAACTTGCTCATGTATGCATTCCAGATGGCGAGAAGAAGGGGTTCAGGAATTCTGGTGGCAACCGCCAGTACTACGAAAATAAAGGTAGGGCCCAGTTTTATGATGAACCTTGATCTTAAGGAGTTTATAACTAGACTGGCTCCAAGTTATACTTGGAATACATGGATACATTTATTACATCAGTGGATTCCTTCACCAGCTTAAAAAAAAATCTGCCTTGGTTTTGGGGTTGGTTTTTTTTTTTTGTTTTTGTTTTTCATTTTTCTTCTTTTGAGTGAAGAGGTTGCTTGTAGTTTTCAGATGTTTCATGGCCTTCATTCTACATAAAAAAAGAGTTGATTAAAAGGCAGCTGGCAAGACAACCCCCTGGATATTGTAATAATTTTCTACTTGGAAACAAAACATTCTCCCACATTCCAACTATCTAGGTTGATTACTTTGCAAAGCATTATGGTGTACAACAGTGCTAACTAATTTTTTGGTGTATTTTTGATATGAAATATAGCCTTTTCCTTAAAATGGTCCATTAATAATTATTTGCATCAATATACAAAAATATGGCAATTAAGGATGCTGGAGTGGTCTATTAAGCTCAACTTTTATGGGAAAAGTTTTTTCCTTCATTTTGTTTTTAAGTTCTTGCCAACAAGAAATATGAGCTCAACCAAAATAGGTTTTAGGAAGAGGGAGGTGATAGGCCCCCGTTCAGGAAAGGTTTTCAGCTCATGCTTATGTTCCAGTGCTTTCACTGGGGTTTAAGCACATTCTTAATTTATTTGTGAACAGAGCTGGGTCTTTTATGAGCAAATCTTTACAGTGGACAATTTTTTATGATAACATGTTCAAGGCTGTAGTCTTGTAAACTGGAACAAGGGTGGCACAGTGTGAGGCAGGAACCAAAGCAGGAAACAGAAACCAGGGACACGAGGCTGGGCAGCTGGAGAGCAGCATGGGGATGGACAGAAAATCAGGAGAGAAATCACAGAACAAGGACCACTGTGGGAGCAGGTCCTCTGTGTTACAGAGACACTGAAGGCAGCAGTAATTTCTTCTAGTTTTTGCCAAAAAAAAAAAATATTTACTGCTGTTGTCTGGACTACGCATAATCCAGAGGGAGCTCACCTCTCCTGGAGGTGTTCATGTCACTTTTTGAGGTGTATTTTGGTTACAACAAGGAGATGGTTTTGTTGTTCCAGGAGTTCCATTATTCTTTCTCATGATGAATGGGGACCCCAGGTGATGGCTCCAGCTGCATGAATCCCATCCCAGCTCTCTGACTTCATAGCTCTTATTTTCTGTTTTTTATGAAAAAAGGAATCCATCAAAAATGGCTTTTTATTTCTCCAGAGTAAGGAATGGCCTTATTTAGGAAATCATTTTTTGTTAAATAGTTGAGTGCTCTGCCTTGAAACAATCTCCTGTCATACCCGTGCTACTGAGCACAAAGCAGCTAGAAGAAGTCTGTCCATAATCCTCCCTTGATTTCTGATTTGTCTTCTGGGCCATGGCTAAAACATTCAAGCACGTCTTGGAGTAAGACACAAGCGAGTGAGTTAAACACGAGGCAGTAAATATCCTGGCTTGTGTTATTTTTCTGCTCTTTGAACTCCAAAAGCAGTTATTTGTCATTTATTTGATATCCCTTGACAATAAACATGATATCTTTGTAGAACTAGTTCCTGATAAGCTCTCCAATAAGGTCAAGACATGCAAACAAATGAAAGCAGCAATAATATAGATGTTAACCACTGCATCCCCCCTTTTTCATATCTTTTTAGCTTGTGCACTACTGTATTTTTGTTGGCAGCATGTGGTACTATTGCTTCTGCAATAATTCGTCTCCATGCACAGCAAACAGAAAGGATTTCAGGCATTTTATTTCCTTGTCAGCTTTGATAAATGCAAAACAATTTACCTAAAAGAGCAAAATACCAGGACCAAATTTTTCAAAGCTTTTTTTTTTTTTTCTTTTCCCCTTTTTTTTTTTTAATTTTTTTTCGTCATCCGGAAAGCAAACTACACTTCTGTAAGCAGACAAACAAAACCAGGGGGTTTTCTGCATAACTTAGAGGCTTGTTCCCTTTGATTCCTGAGTGATGTCATGGAGCCCAGCAGCTGGGCTTCTCGATGATTTCCCCTACTCATGTTTCACCCAGTCATTTCAGGCCCTAATGGAATTACTTTGAGCGAAACCTGTTTATTCATGGTTCACCTCCTGCATCAGCTGATGCCAGGAACTCTTCTCTGGGATGCGTGGAGGGGAGGTACAGGCAATTAAGGAGATTTTAAAGGATGTTTTCCCTTTTTGTCTGTTATCAACCCCGATGCAGATCAGCGCGCTGTGGGCGTGAGGGGCTGTGAGGAATACAGGCATAAAGTTGATATTGTCTAATTTTCATTGCTTGGCTTCTCAGTGGAATCCTTTGACTTCCCAGCTGATCTTTGGGGAGAGTTAAGCTTGTCCTGTTGATATTTGGTGCAGTGGAGAGGATTTTGAGCTCTAGTTTTGGGCAGATTTATTGGCCATTCCTTGCTAATAGAAGGCTCCGTGCACAGGGCGGGTTCCTGGTTCCCCTCTGCACCTCAGTGCAGCACATTTGCCTACTCACACTGAGATCTTTCATTTGCTAAACATTTTCTTTAAAAATAAACAGGTGATGTCACTATTATTCCTCCACACCACCACTTAAATGGGACAGCATTCCCTGATTTGGGGGGGAAAAATTGTTCCATGCCCTCTTTGACTTCAATTTCACATATGCCCTCTTACAGGAGGCTGACCAAAGCAAAAGTGAAGAGTGGTGAGAGCCAGAGCAGAAGAGGTAGCAAATAACAAGGGTATCTGCCAGGTAGCAGGTAACCAGGTCAGGCACCTGCAGAGCTGTTTTAGCTGTTTAAAGTCTGAGCCATAAATTTTAGAAAAAATTCATTTTTCTGAATTATATAAGCTCTGCATGTTTTCTCATGAAGTAACTGCATGAAAATACCTCACTAAATGATTCCTTGATGTCCCTCATGTCCAACTTTAGCTGATATGGAGTGTGAATTCTCAGGACTTCTAAAAGATTAAATTTATAACATCTATAGTGTCTTCATGGAGTCAGTGTTTACATGGAATATCCAGCTTTGCAGGGGACATGTGTCCCCATAAATATATAAATTTGTGAAATATATATGAAAGTGTCTTATTTTCTTCACCACTGAGGTTTTTTGGGCTTTTTAATGTTGCTATTATTCTTTATGTTCGACTGAATTTTTTTTTTTCATTCTTTGTATTCCCATATTGATTGGAGGGGTCAGTGAAGATTGAACATGCCAAGGTGGGAGAAAAAGTGCAAGAAAGGGAGCACTTGGATTGGGAAGGTCAGTGAGAAGGCAGCAAGTATAGAAAACCACTCCTCTCACCTTTATTTTTTTTACCTGAGGTGCCTGTATCAAAGACATGGATATGATGTGGTTCCTGGAAAGTCAGGAGGGAGATTGGCAGCTCCAGAGTGACTCCATCCAAGAAGAGTGAAATTAGAATTATCTGAATTAGAGATGCATCTCTTTCACCTGGTTAGCAGCTATGTTGGTTGGCTTGTGGAGCCCAACCTACTCTTCCACCAACCCTTAGAGTGGACCCTTTCAGCCTGACTCCTTCTCCATTTATTGTGGAGCCTCTGTCCTTCTTTACAAAAAAAACAAACAACAAAAGAAGTAAAAAAAAAAAAAAAATACTATTAGAAAAAGATGGAGCATGAAGAATTCCAGCCTGAGAGCGGAATGTAAGTGAATTAATCTCTCCTGGTGAGGAGGAAATTATTTTTGTTACTAGCAAAGGTTGTTTTTTCATTGGTATTTTTCTCTCAAAGCTTTCAGGCATCCATCAAAACCCAACAGCTTAATTTCCGTAGATACAATGTTTCACTTTTTAGTTGCCAAATAACCTCATATATTTAATTTTCCAGATTTTTTAGATGCTTTCAGGAACTTGTCACAAGAGACCCTCCCTGGATAAATTTCTTCTTCCAAGAAAGCCACTTAAAAAAAAAAAAAAATCAGAACAAAGATGATTCAAGCAGTTTTGTCCTACCCAGAGACAATGCTGCAGCAAAGCCTCGACTGCCTTTTATTAAACTCAGCCAGAATCTTTCTGGCCCTTTTCATGTGCTGGGGGTGGAGGCATTGATCTGCTGCAGCCTGGCCCAAGCAGGGACCCAAACTCGGTGTTTTTCAGCTGTGCCTGTCCTCTGCCCCTCCTGCCTCTTTTGTTAAATGGAAGTTGGCGTAACAGAAGAGAGGAGCCTGCCAGGAGGGTGTCAGAGTCAGCAGTGATCACAATCAGACACTGCAATCAGATTGCTCTACCGACTCCTAGGAAGAAATAACCATCTGTTTCAGTGGTTACAGGGGGGAGAAAAAAAGAAGAAAAAAAAAAAAAAAAGGAAGACAGAGCCATGTCCAGGGTTTTGTATTTCAAACAGTGCCTAATGTCTGTCAGGGAGCACTGAAATGGGGTTTGGTAGTGGTGGTGCAAGTTCTGGACCAGAGGCAAATATCCAGAGCTCACCTAATGTTCAGGAAAATCAGGTATGGTGCCCATGACCCTTTAAGTATTTCCATTTTCTTTCTGGGACCCGAGCTGGATGGTAGCCAGGGACCTGAGGGGAGTGGCCTTAGCCCATCTGTCCTACGGATTTCCACTTTTTTGGTTTTTTTGCTCCAGAGAAAGAGAGAAGCCTGTTGCTGTGATTGGGAGCTCCTTGGTCTGTTGGGGTGGGTGAGGCCTGCTGTCCCCTCTTGTCTGTGCCACGTTGGCTTCTCTGTGTGATGTCCTCCAAGCCCAGCAAATATTCCAGGCCCCAGAGTGCAACCGTGAGTGCAACAAAGGCAAAATTCATTTATTCACTCAGGCAGGTGATGGATAGTCTGTCAATGTTTATACAGTAGACACAAGCCTAATTTTCAGGTATTAGTTGATTAACACTTGAGTCATAGTGTGTGTCCTGTGTCCAGTAATGTGGAACATCAAATGTGTGAAAAAGATTAATAGTGTGCACAGATGTTACTCAGAGGATCAATTTGTCTGGGGTTTGAAGAGGTGGTACCCCGCAGATCAATAGGAAAGGAGAAAATTAGAGTAATATGTTGATAGAAATCCCAGCCGAGTCTATGCATGGCTGGGTTATCTGCTCCAAAGGCTTTGCTTCTCTTAAAGGCTTTCAAAGTCTGCAACAAAATGTTAAGCACATTCTCCTGTAAATTTTTGTTGTTTCTTACAGACCTACAGCTTCCCCAAATGCCAAGCCCTGACCAAGGGACACAAAGCAACCCTTGTTGCAAGGGGCTGAGCAGCCCAGGAAAACTTTTCCCTGGCATTCTGCGTGAAGAATGCTTCCCTATATTATAAATAGCTACAGGGAGGAGGGCAATAGAAATAAATGTTGCTCTGTAAACAAGGGAGCCAAAGTTGGACGGTGGAAGGGCTCTCTCTAGATGAGCTCAGCCTCTCCTGTTTTAAAGGAAGAGTGCTGTGGTGCTTCTTTTCCCTCCTGTCTCCAAATGCTGCCCCGTGGGAAGTGTGTGGCAGCAGAGGATGGGGAAGGCTGGAGCAGGTTCAGGCACTCACAGAGGTCACTGTGCTGCAGGTGGGCTCCCCACCTCCTGTCCTGCCTGTGCAGAGAGGGTGTGAGCCCTGAATGCCCTCAGAACAATCCAGAGAGAGCTTTTTTCTGCAGTGGCACAACAATGAATTTAATGCCTGTTTCCTGTAGCAAAGCACTCCCACCCCTTCACTCTGTGCAGCAGGGCTCACTGAGCTGCCCCATTTCCCATCACAGGCACAGCCTCTGGGGACAGAGTGCACCAAGAGGGTCTGGAAGTGATGGGAAATGGGACAGGAACTGATCCCTGTTACCTTCAAGGCATAAATAATGTCTTGAAGCTCTGGAGGGGTCACTGCACCAGCAGCCTCACACCTGCAGGCAGAAGGACACAGCTCACTCTGCCCTCCTGGCTGGGGCTGCAAGGGATGTGCAGCTGTAAACTCTGAAAGGAGGCAGGAATGGTCTGGAATGGCTCTGGGCTGGGTGATGCTGTGGGCAAGGCAGCCCCATCCCATGGGAGGAGTGGGGCTGGCCCCTCCTGTGGGACAGCTGTGGAGCAGGAGCAGCGCTGCCAAGTGTCACCCGGAGGTTCTGCATATCTGTTTATCTGTGCTCTTCAGAAAGGGTTCCTTGCCACTGAGATAGAAAGCAGCTTTGGACAGAAATTTCAGCCTGTGATGGGGATGTCAGCAGTGTTATGCTCTTTCATGTTTTTTTTTTTTAAAGCCTGGCTTTCTGCAAACTGACATATTTACATGCTTGCTTTATAACATTGGCATGGGATTTATGAAATCGCCTTAAAATTAATGTCTATTTCTAACAAATTTAGATTAAAAATGACCATACCCACATGAGGAATAGGATAGGAAATTTAATTTAAGGGAAAGCTGGGAATGTGTATGTTTCTGTTGCATATATTTCAGGCTCTTTCTGTTGCAACCTAATAACATGTGTGAATGAGTGCTTGGTCCTTCCAACACAACCTATGGGGGATTGTACTTATACAAGAAGTTGCTTTGTGAAATTAGCAGGAAAGCTTGAAAATTAAGAATTCCATTTTTGTGACAGATTTTTTGCAGGGATCCAAATTCATCTGCCCAGGGGCCCAGTGCCCCAAAACAGGGGTAAGGAGGGAAAAGAAGGGGCTGCAAACCCCAGAGTTAACAGCAGACAGGACATCCATGCCTTTTTCCTAACCTCTTCCAGGTCCAAGTCAGCCACTCTTAAGCAATTAAGAGCCTTTCATATGCTTTAGGAAACAACCACAGCTTCCTTGCTGAGGATTGGCATAAACTTCTCTGGACCATCATAAAAACAACATATTCTCATTTTGTCAGCACAGGCAGTAGCAGCTGAGCTTACATGCCCCAAACCAAAGTCCAGAAGCCAGGCTTGGTGATTTGTTTCCTGCACAATATATTTATATAGACAGCTAACCCGTCGCTGGTCTGCTGGCAGTTTTGCATTTTCCTTGTAAACTGTTCTTATAAGCTACAACACATCTGGGCATTCTTAATTCTGCCTCTCACATCATTACCTTTCATAGGAGACTCTGGATTTACAGCAAAAGAATCAATAGTTTGAAAGTTTTAAAAAGTGCAATATTAAAAATTTAAAAGAAAGCAGGAAATCATAGTCTCCATTCAGAGGAGTAAAAAAAAAGCAAAGCTAAACAGTACAAAAACTTTTTCTTTGGGTAAGGGTTGGGGTTCACAATTAGATATCTTCATACAGAGCAGTTGGGGATTTCTTCTAAAATCTGTGTGTGAGCACACTTGGCTTCTGGAATCCACATTAAAAATATTCAAAGGGTTTAGACACAGCGCGGTTTGTTGGCAGCATTTTTTGCAAAGTGGACTCCAGCAAAGAATCTGTTGCTGTTTACAGGACTGGGATGAGGGGTTTGGAAGGGAAATGGGGTTTGTGGGCAGATCCTGCTGCCCACTGTGGGCAGCCCAAAGGGACTGACTCCAGCAGAGGATCCATCCCCTGCTGCAGGATTGCTCTCCCTTGAGCAGATGTAATTGAAATCAGATCTCTGTGCTGCCTTAGGATTCCTCTGGCAGAGCTGGCCTTGGCATTGTTTTCTTTACCATTTTTCCTATTACTGTTAGTACCAATCACCAGAACAAGGCAGCGAGGGACAGGAGGGAAAAGCAGCATGCTGTGAAATTGTTGAAATAATTCAAAGGTTTCCACAGGAAACATCATCTCCAAGTGCTTGAATGCAGCCTCCCAGATATAAATATAGTGCAGGGAAAGAGAGGGAGGGGGTAAAAAGGGAAGGGAGAAAGAGATTTAGTGATATTAAGAGACTAAAGCAATAGGAGTGATTTGTAAATTATACAGGCCCCATGCCTTGAGGAGCACCAGAGAGGGGAGCAGAGGGAAGAGGTCTCAACAGATCTGCAAGCCAGTTCTGTGCTCTGCAGCAACCTCCTTGCTTTGTTTTACAGGTATCCTTACATCCCTTCTGGGTTTTTTTACTTGCAAATATGAAAGTTTGAAAAATAAAAGTAGAATAAACCCATGCTCAGTTCAAAGAGGATCCTTCAGCACATACTGAGAGCAGCATCAATAACATCCATGTATTTATTGATCAATACCTTTCAATCATTCAAGGAAACATTTTGGTTTTAGCAGATGGCATTCTTTCAGTGCAGCCCATTCAAACTGATAGTAGCTGTACTATTTTACTATCTAAAATACAGCACTAAAATATGTTATGTTTTCATATTTTAAAATGAAAATGTCAATACAATTATTTCAAGGAACAAAGGGAACTTATTTTCTAAGCCTGGTTAAGTAGGTCACGTTTCCAAATTAATATTTTGGTTTCTAGATGTGATATATTTGATTTGTAAAAGTGTACATTTTAGAAATGGTTAAATAATTCTGCATTAAAACTGGTCTTAATGAAAAAATAGCTTTTCAGTTAATCAGAAATTCCCAGAAGCAATAGTTATGCTTTTGGGAGGAAATTTTGGGTTGTTAGAAGAAATGGAACAGCTTTTTGCCTTTGAAACCGTAATTTTGGAGGTTTTGTCGTTTGGTTGAGCAAGAAGGAGAAGTTCTACACAGAAACATTTTAATGAAGAGTCCTTTTTATTTCCTTAAGGCTGCAATTCTGTAATGAGAGGGAGGGAACCTTTCTGCACTCAGTGCTTCTGAGAAGCCAAAAAATCCCCATGCCATCCATGGCAGTAGCTTACACTTTGGAAATTAGTATTTGATGGCAAACAGCCGAGTTTGAAGCATTTTTCTTACAAAGTTGCCTTGCAAGAGCAGAAACCCCATCTCTCCTCCTGCCTTCAGGAGCCCAGAAATTCCTGGGAGCTCCCTGCACCCCCCAGCTGGCTCTTTGTTATAAACAAACTTCAGCTTGGCCCCCTCCCTCCATCCCTCTATTCCTTTGCATGAAATCATTACCAGCTACTTGCAATGAACTTGCCATTCTTCAGCTCACAATTGTTGTTGTCAGCTTCACATAACAGTTCATCCCTTTTCTGCTTAATCAGAGGCATTAGATTTCAGGTATTCATTGAAATGGAGAAGAGTTTTGAGGTTTCCAAATAGTTCTTTTAATGAATCTTGTGATATTTTTAATGAAGAGGTCAGAAATATATGTTTTCTTCTTTTTTAAATGTTAATAAAATACAGAAAAAGAAAGAAGGGGCAGGGGAAGCAACTTACCAAAGATTTTAGTCTGGTGTCTGCTTGTCCTTTGTGCATCTGTTCAAGTATTTTGTGGTTTGCATTTACGTCTGTATTTGCCCAATTTACAGCTTAAAAAAAATCAATAGTAATGTTATATTTTCATGAAACCAGCATTTTTTAACTGAGATCTCATGAGTAAATTAAATTACATCCAAGCTGGATTACATCCAAGTAGGATTGCAATTGCAGGCCCTGATCCTGTAAATGCTTATGCACACGAGAATCTCCCTTAGTTTATGCCTTGGGCTGGGACTTGAGAGACCTGGAACCTTGTTTTAGATCTGCTATAACCTCCGTCTCCCCAGGTCCCTTATTTGCTTTGAATGTCAGTTATTACTATTAAAAAAACCAAAAAAACCTAAAAGAAACAAAAAAACCCAACAAACAAACAAACAAAAAAACCCCAAAACCAAAAAAAACCCCAAAAACCAAATCCCAAACAAAATATTAAAAAAACCAAACCAGAAAAAAAAAGGACTAATATTGACAGTTGATTTGATGCTGCATGCATTTTTCGTATATATTTATAAGATATCACTTTTTCTGGTCATATATGAGCTATTAGATCATAATATATACCAAACATATGGTAAAACAGGCCTTGTTTTCTATGCTTGTCCCAGACGCTCCTGAAAAGTATTTAGTCTGTGACAGCAAAGCTCCTGTTGAGGTTTCACTGCTTTTCCTCTTGTTTTTTGACATCCTGTTGTTTCTACATCCTCCTGCTCCTGGCACAGGCAGACAAACTAAAGCAAGCAAGAGCAGGGCTAGATTCTTCCATGCAGGAACCCTCTTTTTAGTCTGTGCTTCTTTAGGGCTGACAGAGCAGAGTTGCCACATCACAAACAAACACTGATACTAGGGAATAAATTCCAATACAAAGCTCCAGAGAGGCAAATGTTCTGTCAGCAAGGAGAACCACTGGAGCAGGTGGACAGGAAAATCGTGCTGCAGCATGGAGAACAAAATTGCCCACATGGTTGAAAGTTGATCTTTGCTGTAGGCAGCTCTCTAGGCTACAACATGAGGTTGTACATGAATTAAAAGAGGAACCTAAGCCTTGGAGACATGAAATGTGACTTATTGTGTTATTTTATGTCAGCTGGGCTGCTGTGACTGCCAGGGCTCCACGCCGGGCTCAGGGCAGCCGTGGCACCTTGAGCTGCCCCAAGAGCTCACACAGGGATGGTTGTCACAGCTCAGCTTATTCTGACACACTCTTGGGTTTGTTCCTGTCACCCTCGTGATCTGGGGAGGTCTCAGAAGTAGCTTGAGGTGAGATGGAGAGAAAGAAGGATGTTTATCTGTGCTTGTTTGCAGCAAAATAAAAGAACAGCTTGTCCAGGCATCCTTTAAAAAAATAACTGGATGAGGGGTTTTGGCTGATGAAAGACGGAAATTTCTTGAGAATGTTGGTTTTACTGCCCAACATAGTACAGGGCATAGCCCTTATGGAGAATGTGGGAAGGGTTCTCACTGCAATAGACCCTGTGAGGGCAGGGTAGTAAAAATCCAAATCCCTCAAGAGTTCACAGTCAGAAGCAATTACCCAGCCCAAGGGCCTGAAAAGTTGGAATGGAGCTGATGGATTAACCCTTCACTGGTGTGGAGACCAGCCTAGTGCATGGCATGCCCTGAAACCCTTTAGAATGTTCCTTAAGGTTAACACACTCCTTTGCAGTTTGCAGTTTTTATTGTGTGTCTTCTGTGATTCAACAAACTCTGGCCATTTTGTCCCAAAGTGGAATTGAAGTTCATCAGATCAAGTGTTAAGACATAGCAAATAAATAAATAAATACATTGAAAACAGAGACTATGAAATAATTTTCTCTCTTTTCCCCAAATATCTTGTAGTATTGCTGTCTGAGACTGAGCTCTGGGAGGTGATACAGCTTATCAGATATTGAACATTAGGCATACAAAACCATATGCTTATAATCCTCACCATACCATCAGACTCATATATATATAAAATAACTTCTTTTATTTTTAAAGCCTGTGTATCTGATGGATATTTTCCAGTGCATTACATTCCTCTTCTTCCTCAGCAAACATCAATGACTGCAGGACACAGACCTCCTTCCCAATCAATGTATGCATGTCCCCTCCTTCAAAAACGACCATTATCCTATGGTGTTTAGGTGAAAAAGCACACAACAGGATCTTAGAGTGGCTGTGGAAAAAAAAGATCCACTGTGATTTATGCGAGGTGCATTGGGAGCTGTCTGATGTGAAGTCAGCAGATGAAGGGCAATGAATAATTCAGCACTAGGATCCGTCACATCATCTCTCTTCCCATGTTATTGCTGTTTTTACGTAATTGCAAAGTGAAAAATAAATTGATGTCATAAAGAAAGCTGCATCGTTTTTCTGGGAGTACACACAAGAATTAGAGTTGCAGCTCTGCTGCTTTGTGAGCCCTGCATGAGGTTACAGCGTGCAAAATTAAAAATGTGTCTTTGTGAACACCTTCTCTAGGGTTAGATGGGTGATCCATGACAGTTTTTACATTGGTATTAGTGGCCTGCACTGATAGAAAATGATGTCTCTGAATTGCTCCCTTCAAGCACTCCAATGCCATTGCCCTTGCTCGGTGCTTGCCCAGCAAGGCTCTAAAGTGGAGCTGGAACTGTATCATGGGAAATTCTGTTTGCCACACTGCAGACAGAAATAAAGCCAGGGGAATGGGTCACCTGCCTCAGGGGAGATTTGGAAGGAGAATTTGTGCACAATGCTGTGCTGGTTTACTCTGAGCACCCTAAACGAAGAACTCAGCCAAAAGGGTTTGGTCAGTGGGCTCAGTGATTCTGTGCAGCACAGAAAGCTCAGCTGGCTGGGTATGGACACAAATACAGACCTCTCGTGCTCTCACTGTCCTGAATGTTCACAGGAACTGAGCTGAAGAGCCAGTTCAGGGATGCTTTCCTTGCCTGTGGAGCAGAACAGCATTTTGTACTGACTCACAAGTTTTAGGCTGCATGAAAACCTCGAAACCCCCAAAATTCTTGTGTTTAGGAATGGGAGTCTAGGAGTTGCACCTTTCAGACACAGGTCTGAGGAGCAGAATATGGACCAGTAGCAAAGAGATTGGGACTAGAGCTGGGAAAATTTCTCACTTATTTGTTCCCCTTTTCTGGTGGAGTGCATTATCCATCCCTGTGGCTCGTGCTCTGTGTGGCTCGTGCTCTGTGCCCTTTTTGCTGCTATTATTTCATCACTCTAAAAAAAAAAAAAAAAAAAAAGTTGGTATATCTCTGCTTTTTAACCTTAATTGTTCCAAAATACACCCTAATGAGTTCCAGCCTCTGATTCCCCAGTCTCCCTTACAAAGCACAGTCCCTCCTCTGTTCTTGACTTTGTCCTTGCCTCACGTCAGCCAGGCTGATGTGAGCAAATTCTATTTCTTAGGAAAGTTCTGACTCAACAATGTAAGCTTTTCAAAGGAGAATGAATGCAATCTGTGAACTGAATTGGCAATGCAGGCAGATTAGGAGAAATGCTATGCAATACCCAGATCATGCCATTTTAATATCTAAAGATGATTGCTTTTAGGAAGGAGACAATAGGTTTAGCATAGAGGTGACAAAACATATTCTTTTTGCTTTTTCTCTTGGTAAACAAAGTTCTTTCAGAAATGAAATGAAGCTGTATTATGCAACAGTGCTGGAAAGGGGAAGATGTGGCATGGGGGCTGTCTCCCAGCTGGTAAGATAATAGGTATTTATCAGTGGGAACCAGTGGCTGCAGAAACCTTCTCATACCTTTTTTCTCACAAGGGCTTCATATTCTTTGAGTTAGGTTGCCAAAACTGAAAGGTTATGGTTTTTGGTTTGTTTTGGGTTTTTTTTTTATTTGTATTAATTGGTTTCCTTAAAGTCCAGGTCATCTGGAAAAGCCTTCAATTTTAGGGTCAAACATCTCTCACCAGCAGCTTTTAAAGGGTGGCTGGTGAGGGGGAAGGGGAAAGAGACACTGAAAGGGAAAAGTTTTCCAGGTTCTCAGTAACATAGTGAAGTTTGGCAGAGTTGCAGGAAGGTTGAGCTTGGCAATTTTCTCCCACTATGATATAACAAATTGCAGGTCCAAGGCAGAAATCCCTGCAGTGAAAAGTAACAGGAATTACTCCTCTAGCTTAAACAACAGAAACTTTTTTTTTTTATCCAAGATTCATGGAAGTTTACTGATAATTGAAACAAAACCTTGACCATATAAGCAACCCTACAACACTTCTCCATGGAAATACAGAAGTGTCAATGCTCTGAAGTAGGAAAAGTTTATAGCTAGATTCTGAAGGTACTTTTTAAAAAAAGCAATGATAAAAAAATATTTTAAAAACCCACCTACCTGAAAGTGTCCTTTATAATCTCTTTTTAGCAAAAGTGCTTTACCTCCTTGAAAATAAAATAACAATCTCCTCCTGCTCGCCCCCATAACAGCAATCTTGAATATTTCAGGGACTGTAAATAATGAGGACTCAGTTATCTTTGTGGAGACAATGATGTTGTTCTTGAAAACACTTAACTGGGGTCTTGGTTTTAAGGAGAAATATTCCTCAGTGCATTATTGCTGTGAATTATAAGTGCTGAGTTTCCAAGTATTTCCAAGCACACGCTTCACGGTAAAGTGTAGGTCTTTCTTCTAATTTCTCATCCATTAATGGATAAACCCTACTGGGGTTTTGAATGCAAAGACATCAGAAAAACACATGGATAATTTGTTTTAGTTTATAAGCAAAGTTTTCCTGAAGTCACTTACATGTATTTTCTTGTAGCTGGTCAGAAAAAAAGTAAAGCAGAGCTGCCACTTGAATGTTATTTTACTGAGTGTATATTTAACTCTAAGGAACTGTATAACCCAACACAGGATGTAAGTGAAGAGACTCTAATCCAAACCATAGCAGGTGTTGTATTCCTTCTTCTGATTCCTAATTTCTAGCAGTTCCATGAAAAATTTTGTGGGCACTTTCCTGATGTGGATTATAAGATCATCCCAAATTCCTGTCACCTGAACTGTGCTCTTGCATCTAAATGGGATAGTGGAAAAAAACTTCAGTCTGATGGCAGAATTGTTTTGCACAAAATACTGGGGGGAAGGACACCCACAACAACTCAGCAGTTGTATTCTTGCAAGTTTAATTTGGAAAGCAATTCTGTGTTTCCTATAAAGCCTGTTATAGCTGTTTGGGGAGGGGGCTGGGGAAGGGGTCTTGCTTGTTTTAATGCCTGGATTAGTTCCTGAGAAACACTTTCCACTAGGACAAATAAGTGCAGCAAAGAGTTGGTGAAAACAGGACAGCAGTGAGCTTGCCTGGCTACTGGTTCCAGCTTGGCTGGAGTCCCAGGGATAAAAAAATGCAGTTGCTGATGTTCAGAAAAATCAACCAGGACCAACCATCAGTGATGTAGGAGCCTATTCTTTCTAATTTGATGTCATCTGACCAAAACAGGAACAACAGGAGACTGGAGCAAAGGCTTTAAACCAGGACTTTATTTCTTCTGTTGCTGTTGCATTACAGCATTACCACAAATTCTGCAGCACAGGTTGCAGCTTTGAGGCCCCAGCCTCAGTCTCCATGAGCTGCATTTTCATTGATCCTTATCTAGACAAGCAGCTTGTTTTGCTGCTGGGATTAAAATCTTCTTTGAGAGGGTGATCAGCACAACCCATGTTTTTTCCTCCAGCACAAAAAATATACATTAATTAAAAATGTTTCCAGGCAGTTGGCACTGGTGTGCAAGACTAAAGGGAGTTCAGCACTTCTGTGGAGAGGAAAGGGAATCCCAGTGACAGAAGAGTTTGCAGTTTAAGGTTAACATGAGTGTTGCAAGGGTTTGGGTCTTTTTGTTCATGTTGCTATTAACTATCGTTTAGAATATGACTATTTCAAGCAAATTCTCTTCCAAGTGAAAACACACCAAATGAAACTGGAGCATTTAATTCAAACCTGCAATGCGGTGTACTAATTAGTCTGTAAAAATTAATTAGTCTAAGGAAAAGTAACATACTCTGGATCAAATTCTGTGGTGACTTCAATGGGAGGAGTGCCTGTATACCTAGGGGTGGTGTTTAGATTGCCCTTTGATCTTCACTTCTGGAGCTCAAGTGCCAAACTGTATTAAAAATTCATTCTTAGAGCCCATTTTTAAAACACAGACAGCCATTCCCAGAGGCAGCTGTGGCTGGGGGAAGGATGACACTACAAACCTTGCAGAAAGCAGCTTCACAAGGCTGGGGACCTTGGCAGAGCTAAAATGCAGTGTCAGACACTGTAACCCTGCTTCTTCCACCAAACAGGCACCTGATTTCTGTTCTCTTGAGAGGAATAAATGGTGCTGCCACTTTGTACAGGGACAATAAAAGGCAAGTCCTGTAAAGAACTGCCCCGTCTTATGTCAGCCTGCTGTGGACGTTTGCAGTTAAAGAAAATAGAGTTTCCACTGCATACAGGCAACTCAGACTTGTCTCGTCTGTGGAGATTTGTTAATTGATTCGGTTTTTAATTCTGTGAAAATTTTAAGGTTCTTTTTCTATTGTTCTAAGCTTTTATTTTTTGTCTCCTCCAGCCCCTAAGTTTTACCCCCATGCCCACCCCAGGGATGACACCCAAATGTGACAAATGTAGAATCAGCATTTTGCGTGACAGTGCCCTCATGGGGCAGGAGCTCGTGGTATGGAAGAATAGTGATGAGAATGTTTTTAACCCAGTTTCCTTTCAGATTAATTCTCAGCTGGGTTTCCAGGTTTTAAATCTCTGATATTAGGCAACTGCCTCCCCTCCCTCAAATGCTGCAATAGCCAGTTATTATATTTTGCAGAATATCAGGAAGAATTGCAAATTTGGATATTTATGTAGTGATAAAGATATTTCATTCTATCATCGGTGTAGTATTAAATACAGCCTATCAATATTTGATGTACAGGCTGTCATCACTTTTGTGGGTAATGCTATTATTTCTGGTTTTCAGATGGCAGAAAACACACAAAATTCCCACAGAAATTGAGGGTCAGCTTCCCAAGGGTTTTTCTATCTCTGCCTGTGTCACTTGTCCCCAGTGATGAGGGGAAAATGGAACTGGTTGCAGGCTGAGGAGGTTTCTCAGTGCTGGTGTCACTCCCTTGCACGGGAGCTCCGTCCCAAGGAAAGCTTTGCTTTGTAATCTCAGATTTGTGCTCAGGCAGCTCTGAAGAGGTGGAGGACAAAGTTTCTGCTACAGCAGGTAGAAAATGATCCATTACCATTTTGTGTGCCTGGCATGGAAAAGTCAGATGGCTGAGGCTCATGTGGAAATAAATATCTTTTCTCAAGGATTGTAACTGACCTAGTAATGACAGTGCTGCCTGTGAATGAACATTTCACTAATGTAAAAGAGCTCCCTTTTCGGCCATACATTTTTCTGATATATATTTTTTATTTATTTGATAAAATGAGCCTTATTTGCTCACTTTTAGGGTAATGAGGTAATGTAATTTGAGCTCATAACTCTCCCCTCTCCGAAGAGAATCAGGTTGGAGAGGTTTCAGTGATGCTCCCATATACCCTGCAGAATTGTGATCCAAAGCCTTCCCTCTCCTCTTTTGGCAGATAAAGTATTGGATGCTGGTCCAACATCCTAGAAGAATGATCCTTTTCTTCTTTCACGTATCTCCTCAGCTGCTGAGCAGCTGAAAAGCTGACAGAATTAAATTACATTGCTGCTGCTGCTATTAACAAAGAGTAAAGAGAAACTGTTACATCTGGCTCCACTTCTTTGCCAGAGTCTTCATTTAATTGTTTTCTAATTTGAAGAAAACCACAAATGACAAGATGAAACTGCTAGAAATGTAAATACAAGAGTCAAATTGCTCTTGTCAGATTTCTAGTTCACAAACCGTGGTAATGGGATTCTGCATATCTGACCAACAAATAAGGGTCGCAGCCCGTGAATGTTGTTGATTTCTCTGTCGAAATTTGCAGTCCCCTCACTGACAGTCACCAAAATGTTTTAGCTTGAAAGAACATGGAACATGCTGGATTGGAGAAACCAGCCTGACAGCTGCAGATTTCTTCAGTGCATGCTCTAGGACAGCCCTCCTTGGCAGTAAATGGGGAATTTAGATAGAGCTGGGCTGGAAAAGGTTTCATTATTTATTTGCTGCCATTTTTAAAAACATTTTCTTTCTCTCCGGCTTTTAGTCAGGTAGTGGTGAAATGTATTTGAAGAATAAATAAAGTTTCACAAACTGTTATATGAAAGGTCATCCAATTTCTGAATGCAGAAACATAAGCCAGTAGTTATGCTGAATTTTTTTTTTTAATAGTGCCATTAGTCAAAGATTTTCTCTAATAAAACTGCAAAATGTTTCATTCTCACCTAAGAAATTCAGACCAAAGTATTCCTGAACAGACTGTTGCTAAAGAATAAAGTTTATCCTTTGCAAAATCCTTATGAAATCCACATTAGTGTTAAAATGATTTGTTATTCAAAAATAAGAAATTGTCTGTTAAAAACCAGAAATGCAACCAAAATCTGCAAAGCTCATGTTTCTTTTCCAGCTGATGTCTGACACTTTGAGACTGCCACAGTCCCGAGCTCCACTGGGCAGGTTTGCACAGTCAAACAGCAAAATCAATCACCACTAAAGGGTTCCCTGGCTGAAAGAAATCCCCAGGTACCGTGAGGACCCTTTATTCCTTTACAAATCCTCTGCAGCCTATCAGGGCTGGCAGGGGCTGGCAGAGCCTGACCCTGTGTGAGGTGTCCCCACCTCAGCTTTGAGGGACACAGTTGGCCAAAGCGGCTGAAGCTCATCCACTGCCTTTGAAGCCACCCCAAGTGGAGGAGAAGAAGCTCCGTGGGCTGATCCCTGCCTGCTGCAGGGGTCAGGGCTCTGCAAGGACAGCTGGGGGGCTGCAATGCCTTGTGCAGGGGGTGAACAAAACGCTGCTTTCCCAACCTGCTGGGGCTGGGGATTGTTTGCCGTGGAGCTGAACAGTGCTCGTGATGTGACTGAAGCACGGGGCTGTGAGAGAGGAGCAGAGCCCTGGGGAGGCAGAGGAGAGCACAGCCAACGAGCACCAGTAGAAAGAGCAGCTGTCACAGAAGAGAGAGAAGTTAAAAAGGGAAGGGGGAAAAAAAAAAGCCTTGACTGTCCCTCAGGGGCAGGGGCTGCTGTCGTTCCAAATGCCGACAGCTTTCCAAAGCTAAACCAAAGCTATAAAATATGAAATATAATGAACAAAAGTTGGCACCCACCCATGTGTAGCTGTCAACCTAATAAAAACAAAATTATCTGGCAGCTGGCACTTAGGTGCTGGGAGATGCCAGCTCTGGACTCCTGCAGAATAGGTCTTGCCTTTGCCTTCTACTTCTGGGTGTTTGCTGGATTTTAAAATGTGCACCAGAGGGTGAGGAGAGTCATCTCCATGCTAAGGCTGACCTTGTTCGTCAAAGGAAGCATCTCTAAACTGTGTGTCCTTCACATTTTCCTGCTTAGAGAGGACAAACAGAAAGGGAGTGTTGGAGGCTGGATGTTACTGTGTTTTGGTTCCACTTCCCCCATCATTTATTTGTTTAGAACTAGATTTAACTAAGCTGTTCAACTGGCCACAGTGAGTAGAACTGACTTACTTTTGATGGGGACAATTGGCAGATTTGGTGGCACAAATCTGGCAAAGGGCATAACTCCAAATCAGGGCTCCAGGTGATTTTCTACAGCAAATCTCAAAAATTAAAACAAGATTTTATGAGAACATTTAAGAGTCATTCAGAGTGGAACTCAAGGGGAAGGGGAGTGACCAGTCTTTCCCTATACCAGTGTTAGGGCATGCATAGATTCTTTCTATATTAATAATTAAATCTGTGCAATTAGAAGGATTACTAGATCAAAACAGCTGTTGGTGACAGCTCTCCTGACTCTTGAGAGTCAGGGGTTAGATTTGACTGGATTAGGTGTCACCACATCAAATCTGGTGTGAAGGGGTCTGAGGAGCAGGCACTGATCTGGACTTGATGTTCCACAAGAAGTTGAGGGACATTTGGCATTCCCCTGGACTGGGGCATCTCGTGTAGTCTGCTCCAAACCACATCTCATGGTCTGGAGGAAGCTCACAGTGACTGAAAGCAGTGCAGGGTAGGTGGGGATGAGCAAGGATTCCCTTTGGGGCCTGCATCAGGCTGAAACGTGAGCACAGACAAAACCAGGGTCTGCACAATGCTTTAAGCAAAGAAAAATTTTAAGAGCAGCACGTGCCATTTGTGAAGCAATCAGGCTGAGACACTGGTTTTTAGCCTCACTGGGGAGTCTGGCTCCCCAGCTCTGGCTGAGGCAGACAGCTTTCCAAGCTGACACCAGCAGAGCGAGGCACCATGTGTGGGAGGAATCGTGGCAAACCCAGGCCTTTAATTCCAATGCAATTCTAAGATATTATACCTGCTTTGCGCCCCCACACTCCAGGAATAAATAGCTACCTGCAATTGCATTGCAGGCATATTTTTTTTTTTAACATTTTCTCTGGAAACTGTTCCTCATTACAAAGAGGAACACACTCACTACCTTGAGTGTTTCACTCTTCATAAATTGCTGGGTGGACTCTCCTGTGAATCTCCCCCTCTGCAAGTTAGAGGGTATTTGTTCATTTTTATGAAGGGTGGCCTCTTGATATTTAGTGCAAACAGTCCATCCCTCAGGCAGCTGACACTCATGGCAAACAGAGAAGGCTTTTGGTAAATGGCAGTGCCCTGCAGAGTGGAGGGAGCAGTTGGTTACAGGCATGTGAGGGCACAGGGTGGAGCTTTTCCATGGCAGGGACAACACCTTCGTGGCTGGGCGCAGCCTCCTTTGCTTGTTTGGCCATGCTTTAAGGGTCTGTGACTTGCTCCTCTTCTATCAAAATAGGTTTCTTCTCAGCTGATGTGAATTGGTCAGCCATCCCCTCCCAGCTCCCTGTGGCACTAAGCGAGCCTGTACCACTCATCCCACACAGGCTGATGGGCTCTGATGGTGATGGAGGCAACTGGGCTCCCATCAGAAAGGCTTAATACTGTGCACATCAGTTGTGTAGATCATCAGAGTAAAAATAGAACCAATTGTCTACTGACAGAGTCTGAGAGGATCTCCTGGTGTCATTGTGTACTGCAATATTTGCATTAAAGGCTTCCTAGTTAAGGGAACTCTGTGAACAGGCACTTACACATGTAGGGCTCCTCTCTTAAATCTGAAGTAAATATGGCACTCAGAGAGCAGCCATGAATCACTGCTCCTCTCTCCTCTGAAACACATCACCATGAGCTCATCCACACCAGCACATGTAACCCTATCCAGCTATTTAGGAACACTTGCATGACCCCAGAGGTCTTCATGGCTGAAAGGAAATTTTCATTACAAATGATCTACGTGAAGACACAATTTGTCATAGCCAGCCTCCTAATGGTTAGCTGCAGTACATGTAAATAGGTGTGCTATGCATTGTTTATCTGGCTCTTATGTGTAATTAAGGTTGTTGTAGAAAGATTTGCTTCCAATTCCCTCTGCCTGTGGGTCTGGGGAATGTCTGCTGAGATCCTGCTTTGTGTCACTCATTGCAGTAGGGAGCCTGCTGGATTTTGCTCTTGTGTATCAATTATATATTTTGTGCCAAGATAATAAAGAAGCAAAATTGAAAGTGTTTGTATAGCAAACACGAAGATTCAAGTGAAGCTACAAGGCCACTGATCTGGGTTTAAACCATGGATCCTTTGCACTCACTGGAGTTTTAAACAGTAGCCGTGTAATTTCTTTCTTCTGACACCTGAGATAACCTAATTTTTTCACAAAAGATGTGATGCAAACCCCAGTGTAGGGAATTTCGACACGGATATCAGATATGAAATATTGCCAGTGAGAGTGACCAACCCTTAAAACCTGCTCCCATGAGATGCAGGAGACATTGCTCCCATGAGATGCTGGTCTCATTTCAGACATTTAAAAACTATGTTCACGCTAAGGTAGTCATCCAGTGTCCAGAAAAGTTGGTGAGACAGACACCAGCAGAGTCAGTACAGCCTCAATCCGTCCTGAGATGCACTGAAATTATTGCAGAAGCACCTGCTTTTCTCCACAGACTACTGCAGGAGACTAAAGGAGTAATTTAGACCAGATAGTTGCTCGTAGAAGTTGCATTTATATTATGTTGTGTTTGTCTTGCCTACCAAGGCTTTCCAAGACATGCTTTAACTGCAGCCCTGGTTTCCTGGTTGAGATGCCTGGATCCCTGCAAGCTGTGGGGTGTGCAATTCAGGACATGAGCCTGGATAACAACTTAGATAATCTCTTTGGTCCCTTCTTCCCTTCAAATCTCAGATTTGAAGACAGGGCTGGACTGCAGTGCAGAATTTGCACATCTCATTGAGCAAGCCAGAAGTGAGAGCGCAGAGGTGTGGTGCACAGAGGTGCTGCCTGAAGCTGCAGATGCTTTTCCAGACAGGAGATCTGCAGATGGGGAGAGCTCAAACAATGGACCATTCAGGAAGGTCTCTCTGGGACAGCTCATGGCTTGTTTTGCCTGCAGAATCTCCTTTGGAGAAGATATTCTTTCCTCACTCTTGAGAGATTGAGACAGAGTAATGTCACTAAAACAATGCCTCAGAAAGACCTTCTAGGGAGGTTCCTCTTTAGTCTTATTTGAAATGTTAGAAGACCAAATATTTGTGTGTGTTTTTGTACTAATGATACATTCTTGCAAGGATTCCATCTGTCATCAGAGGCCGTATGAATTTCCCCCTGACAATTATGGAGGTTCCACCCATAGATCAAAAAATAAAAAAGAAAGAAAAGGGAGAAAGGAGGAAAAGGGAG
>VZUI01084886.1:0-42867 GCA_013401135.1 Cettia cetti | reverse complement strand
CACTCCCGGGACAGCACGGAGCCTGCTCCGGGGCTGTCACACTCCCGGGACAGCACAGAGCCTGCTCCGGGGCTGTCACACTCCCGGGACAGCACAGAGCCTGCTCCGGGGCTGTCACATTCCCGGGACAGCACAGAGCCTGTTCCAGAGCTGTCACACTCCCGGGACAGCACGGAGCCTGCTCCGGGGCTGTCACACTCCCGGGACAGCACAGAGCCTGCTCCGGGGCTGTCGCAGAGCCTCCTGCGTTTCTCTTTGTGCCCATTGCCTCTGACCTGGGGCATTGGAGGATCACCGAAGGAAGCCTGGCTCCACCTTCCTCACACCCTCCCTTGTGGAATTCACAGGCATTCCCTTTGACAGGCTGGGTGGCTGAACAGTCCCAGCTCTCCTGTGGAGAAGATTCAGGCCCTTCAGCAGCTTCGTGGCCCTTTGCTGGGCTCTCTCCAGTACCTCCAGATCTCTTTTGTACTGGGAGCCCAGAACTGGACACAGTGCTCCAGAAACCACAAGGATAACATTTACTCACAATAATACATAAACTAAAGCAAACTGTTACTGAATTATGAGAACTTATAGTTAAAAAAATAATTAGGAGAATTGGAGTCAAATGTTTGTATACAGACACAAAGGGAATGAGATTTCAGGTGCATAACTGAGTAGATGAATACAGAGAACTTTTTGCATGCTAAACAGTAGAATAGTGAGCATATCTGTGGTGGAGAGGATGAAACATGGCAAACCATCCATTAATAAGTATCTATTTTCCTTGACAAATGCCTAATTATTCAGCAGAATAATTTAATATTCTGTATTAAGCTAAGAGGCACACAAATTAAAATACCCACATCAATGGGCTCTGCTCAGTATTCCCTGCTCACTCCCACAAAAACATCCACAGAACTCAGCAGAGAATTTTCCTGAGATCAGCTAGTAATGTTTTGTACCCAGCATGAGCCCTTAAATCTCTAAAGTTGATTTTTCTACCAAACCACAAAACTGCTTTTCTATCCTTCTATTAAGAATCCTATCTGTTCATGTACTTTACCAAGATGTAACTCAATTAAAGCTAAAGAAGGAAAATATCACAGTTTAGGGCAAAGCAAAAAAACCAATTTGTTGAGTCTTTATTAAACACACCCAAATAAAGCCAATGAGAAGTGCATATATTCCAGGTGAAATAGGAGGCTTGACTTGGAAGCCCATGGAAACTCTTGAAAAGCAGCTGATCACAGCCATAAAACCAGAGAAAAACACTTCCAGGCAAAGCAGCAAGCCTGCAGGGGAGAGAGGGGATCTACTGAATGAACAGCAACTGAAAGGAACCACTGTGTAGAAAAGTGGCATTGCAGAACAGTTAAATGACAAGTGTGTAAAGCTTGACCCAAAATATATATATATATATTTTTAAAAAAAAAAACCTCAAAAGCTAATGGTCCATAATTCTTGATGCCAACAGGATGAAATCAAGTAAAGGAAAGGGATGAAACAAGGGTCAATGACAAATTATTGTATGGTATTAATTTAAGGAAAATAAAGACCAGGAGGATTTAGCCACACTAGAAAATCATGTACTGATTAACAGTAAATTGGTAACTGCAGTAGCTTGGAAGTTAACAGCACTGAATAATAATGAACTTAAAAAGTAAGTAGCTGAACTTCTCACAAGGTATGCTATTTATTCTAATATCAGGGTAAAATGGAGAGGGTAAAAATGTCCCTGACTTAAAAATTAAGACAAGAAAAGGCTGCTTCAATATCAGATAAACAACAAACAGAGCACTTGAAGGATGTATATTCATCAAACACCAAAACAATGCTGTGAGAGAGTCAAACTTCTTTAATCTCCAGTTTACTGTATGAAATGAAGAAGCATTGAATTGGAACATACAGAGATCACATTCCACATACTCTAACACATTATTTGCTAGTTGAATTACCCATGAATTTGCCCTAGAAAAATATGTGTGTTTTAAATTACACAGTATCTACATTTACATCCTAATCCTTTTTCCTCACCTAAGATCAGCTTCTGCTTGAGTACTCTAGAAAATGGATCTTAATGACTGTATGATTTTGACCACAGCTTGAAATTATTTGGCAATGGCACCCCTATCATGGACACGGAGAAGGGAGGCTTATGAGAAGCCACACTTTTCTCCTAAGCTTTTTCTGCTTTTTGTGTGTGTCTATAGCAGTGTTTTCATGTGTTTAGCAAAACAATGCAGCAACAACAGCTTCCAGCACTTCCTTTCGTAGTGGAATGTGACAATACTTCACATGCTCTGAGTCTCCCACCTAGAGCAGTGTGTGCAATAGTGCTTTCTGCCTAGAGGCTGGATTCACGGAAGGACTTCCACCAGATTTGTAAGGATTTCACTAGACAGGAGGGCAGAGGTTACACTTGGGCCAGGTTTGGAGCATGCTTAACTTGATCTGTGCCTTTGGCCCCAGTCAGCACCCTGCAGGCAGCCCCTGCACAGGGGAGGTGACAGCCCTGGGCAGAGCCAGCTCCCAGCCTGCCTGCTTTGGCTCCAAGGAAATCTGTCCACGTGCCTGAGAGTGGGGCCATGGAGGCTCATCCCATTCCTTCACTCTACAGATCCTTCTCCTCACTGCATTTCTGCCCAGAAACCATTCCACACAAAGCACAGACCCACTGCAGAGACATGAGGGCTGAAAGGAAAGGCTTCCTGTGCTACAGACCGTGATACCCCTGGTAGCCTTTCTCACCTGTGGAATAAAGCTTGAACATCATGGCAGAACTTCAGCTGGAGTGTAGGAGTAACTAGAGTGAACCATGAACTCAGGCTCTCCATTTCCTGGTAGAAAGCTCTGCTTTGAGCAGATGAAGCAGATGAAGGTATTGTAGTTATAATAGATTAAAGGTACAAGGATAACTTGCAAGAAAAGTTGTTATTATTATCTTGCTAAGGCTGACTGAGGCAGTGACACAACCACCACCCCCTGTTTTAAAGTCTGGAGATTTGTTGGATGGGCATTGGTACTGACACCATCTTCCACTGGGCTCCAAACTGATATGAGGGGCTGTCAGAGCATCCATCAGAGGCAGGGCTAGGAAGGGAGACAGATCAGCCCCAAGCATAGTGCCATTTCCCCTTCCAATTCGTTGCACACCATCATCTCTAATCACCTCCAGGCCAGTGAGGAGCATGCATTAAGCCCACTTATGCAGACTGTTAATTATTCTTACACATCACACTGCAAGGTTACATGAGATATATGGATTCATGTATGGCAAAGCTCCACATCAAGGCACAAACATTCATTTGACAGGTGCAAGGTTTTGGTTTCTTTTTTTACTTTTTAAATGTGTGAGGTGAGGGTAATTTAAATATAATTGTTTAACACCATGGCATGCTATCCTAACAAGCCTGGGGAAATCCAGCACTGTCCAGGGGACTCTTGCCCATCCTAAGGGTAACAAATACACTTTCACTTGGCTAAAACCCATCAGTCTGGGAGCTGGGAAGATGAGTCTGCAGAAAGGGAGGGCACTGCATGCTCAGCTTTGCCCAGGGAGGTTCCACGTGTGGAGAACAGCCCAGGGCTCCCAGGCAGCTCAGCACCTTCACTGCTGCCTTTGGGGCAATCTGCTCTGGTCACTCAGGCCCCAGCAGGTGCCCAGAGGGGCAGAACCCACCCTTTGGAAAGGAGGAGGGGGCAGAAACAAGTGACATAACCTGCAAAGCTTTGCACAACCCAAGCATGGATTTTCAGGAAAGCATTTTTTGATTTATATTGCTATACTTCTTACAAGTTCATTACTGAATGTAATGCTTAGATTCTATTTTTTGATATGAACAATAGCCTATTTTTTAGCCAGTCTCTCTTGCAGCCAATAACTATTGTCTCTTTTGTAAACTGCAGCCCCTCTTGTTGCCAGTAATATGTGATTTGGGGGAATGATTTAAATGACAAAATGCTAACTTGCAACAACAAAAGAAATGACACAATATAAACTAAGCTTTAATAAGTAAAAAGATCTTTAATTAAAATTGCTTTCTATTCAGTGGCTACAGTTTTCTTTAACCAGCTGCCCTATGAAAGTTATTACCTAAAGTTTTCATTTTCCCAGTACACAGCTGCAGAAAAGATTTTATTCTGGTGAATGAAGGGCTGAACAACAGCAAGGACAAAGCTCACTTAAACTAACAATGGAGCTGTGGCAAAAGTCATAACCTTCTGCTGTCTTAGGGGAAGCACACTTTCTGAATATAATCTCTCTGATTATGCCTAGTATGCAAAATGCAGTTTTATAGCTGCAGCTCAAATAGATTTCAGTATTGCCACTGAATACTAATCACTGATGCAAAAAACGTACAGCTCCCTCAAGGCATTTCAAAAATCTTGATTATTTAATCAGTGCTCTTGATTTATAAGGCGAACTGGTTGATGACTACCAAAATGTGACACATTGGACACTATCCAGATGGAATGCCAGTTTTCATTTGAGGTTAAAGAGGTAAAACTCTACAAGAGAGGTTTTCCAGTACCCTGGACCAGAGCTGGAGTTATATCAGATGATAAATAAAACCTGGCAGTTTGGCTTGCACATAATATTAAAGCAGAAACTTCACTGAATTGTCAGTTGTAAAATGAAGTAATCAACTTTCTTTCTGATTATTCTCCATTTCCACTGTGGACTTTTTATTTATTTCATGTCTTCCATCTTTATGTCCTCTTACATTTTTAAACAGCAGCACTTTACCTTTTTACAAATATATAAGTGGTGAGTGCTGCCTTTTCATAAGCATTAATTTCCCAACCAGCTGGGTGCAAAATTTGAACAGTTCAGTTACTTCTCCCTATCACCACATATATAAATATATGAATTTGAAAATATTTTTATATCTACATTTCTATAGGGAAACATAGGTATATCTAACAATAATTTAAACTCCTTCCTTAAACAGCAATAGAATTGCAAAAACTTTTTGAGAAACTGATGCATAAGTTATATTAATTTCTGAACAGGTTTACTTCCGAGTTGCTTGGGCTTTTACAGTCCCATGCCCATCTTTAATTGTCATCAATGATCTTCTGTTATGGAAGGATTCCATATGAAATTTCCAATGTTTTTTCTATTAAGATTTCAAGGAGCAGAATGACGTCAGATTGAGATAGCAAAGAACTAAATTCTTCTTTAGAACTTCATTCCAAGCCTGGCCCCTCGAAGCCAGAATCATCTGGGGACATGATTGTGTGGATATGGAGGCCAAACGTTTCAAACTCATCCTGAAGGTGTGGCTGTTGCTGGAAGCAGTGACCAACACTTGTATTCAAAGCAAAATCCCAACTACAGAGAATTATTTTACCCAGATCCATGTTGGTGTTGGAGGTGGGCAGCAGCAGGGAGCACCCAGAGGTGGCAATGGATCATGCAGAGGTGGCAGTGGAACACCCAGAGGTGGCAGTGGAGCACACAGAGGTGGCAGTGGAACACACAGAGGTGGCAGTGGAGCACACAGAGGTGGCAGTGGAGCACCCAGAGGTGGCAGTGGAGCACACAGAGGTGGTGATGGAGCACCCAGAGGTGGCAATGGAGCACTCAGAGGTGGCAGTGGAACACCCAGAGGTGGCAGTGGAGCACACAGAGGTGGTGATGGAGCACCCAGAGGTGGCAATGGAGCACCCAGAGGTGGCAGTGGAGCACCCAGAGGTGGCAGGGGCTGTGCCCCAGGCTGTGCTCTGTGTCCTGGCTGGGATTGCTCTCTGAGGCAGCAGTGATAAAGGCAGGAATGAACACAGATAAGCACAGCCATGGCCCGTGGGCATCATACCAACCTGGCAGCACTGGACAGGCACCCACCTACAGGGATAACCCTGGGGAAGGCAGACTTGGACCCTCACATCCCACACCCAAAGCCTTCTAAACCCAAGATCATAAAAACTGTGATCCAAACGTGGGGATTTGATGGAAGGTCTAACTATAAATAAGCATTAAAATTATGAAAAGTCATCATACTGACACACTGAAAAGCTACTAATACTCACAAAACGTTGTTTCCAGTCCTAATTTTCAAACGTTTGCTAGCAAATCCATCATTCTGGATTCCAACAGCACAGCAAAAGGAGTCCCAGGAGCGTGTGGCTCCCGTGCCCAGCACACTGCCAGAGCAGACAGACGTGTGGCAGCTCTGCCCACGTCAGCAGCCCCTGTGCCAAACTGCTCCCCCAGCTCTGACAGTGACATTGTCACCTCCACACGGGCCTTGCTTCCAGCTTTTGGCAAAACTGCAGATTTGTATCCTGCTATGGAGCCAAAACATTTTAATAACTCAAGAGTTCACTTATAAAATCTGTGTAGTTTGGGTGTGTGCCCTTCAAAATCCTTTCTCTGTACGTGTTTTGTTTTTTATCATCTGAAGATTTTGAAAGAATATCTCACTTGAACGGGCTTTTGGGTAAGACAATCGTGGGGCAGTTCAAATAGCTGCATTATTCCATTTTCTGTCAGGAATCCAAAAAATCTGCTTGAAACACAGATGGCTTTTTCCCTGTCATCATCCACCTCCTCCGCTGATCTCCTCACCATTTCAACCACATTTCTCTGGGCCAGTATCCTTGAATAGGGAAGTTTTGCACCTTCTATTTTCAGGGAAGAGCTACAAGCTGCTGGTGAGGGTGTTTTGATGGTGGAGGAGACAGTCCTGCTGCAGACAGCACTGCTGGGCCACTGCCTCGGGCTTGAGGTGCTGCAGGCACAATGTCAGAAATATTTCACAAGTCCTCCCAGGCCTTGTGCCATGAGGACAGCACGACAAAAATAGCTTGCAGGGATTATGTTCCCACGTCCCAATCTTGCATGGCAGCAGCCACGCAGCAGGAAAAACACTGGAGCCAGAACTTGCCTATGCAGGTTAGTGGTTGCACTGCAGGGAGGATGCTGGGCGAATCATAACCCCAGAAGAGATGGGAATCTCTGTTTCCACAAAGCAAATGACACCATTGCTCCTCCAGCCCTGTCCTTCCCCCGTGTCCCACGCAGCCTCACTACATGCAGCTGTGTCAGGAGATCGTTTCATAAAGGGCTCCATAGGTTTGGGACCTAGAGAAGGGCATCAAGAAGATTGTGCTACTACCATGCCCTGTTCTTTCTGCTGTTTAAATTGGGGTGAAATTTCAATTCTCCTTTGCTGGCTCAAGCTAAGCAAAGTTAAAGCCAGTTCTGGATGCATCTGGACCATGAATGGGAAGTGCCTCTGGTATAAAGCCCCCAGGACAATGACTGCCACCAACTTCTCCACATCCTGGCACAGTCACATGTTGTTGGAATGAATCCTCCTACTTCCCTCTTCATTCCTCTGTGTACCTCTCCATCTTCTCAAACTACTTTTTTGGTTTTTTTAATTAAAAACATGCTAAAATGTTTTTGGAAAAACATCTCATAAGAATTACCCACTGGATGGGGCCTATTCAGAAAATTATCTGAATAATTCCATGCACCTGACACCAGCAGAAGGCTGTAGATCCATCATCTCAGGACAGAGGGATGATGTATTTCAAGAAATTTTGGTCTGCTATTTTTATATGGGTGGGTAAGCGTACATGAAAGCCGAAAATGAAATTATTCTTAACTGTTAAACCAACAATGTGAAAATCCATGTTTAAAGAAGAACTTTTCTGTTTTCTTGCTGCATCCTACACTGCTGCACCTGAAACAAGAACTTGGGGGTTTTTTCCCAGTTGTCAATGCAACTGTGGGAGGAAAGATCACACAGACTTTCTGTTCTTCTGAGCAGTTGGGTTTAAATACATGCTCAGCATTTCTGACTCTGAACAAAGAACTTGTTACAGAAGTAAAAAGCAATACCCCAGTATTGCCTCACAAAATTCTGCTTCACAAAAATTACCAACAGTAACATCAGTACAGATAACAGTTGTACCTGAAAACATTATACTCATGTAGGATTTTAGAGCAAACATTAATAAATTCATGTTTTCAACAGTTATGTTGATTCCAATCTGAGTTCCACATGTGAGGGTGTCCTATTTGAATACACGTAGCAGGAAAAAAGTCTACTCCTTTCCAGAATTTATACATGCACTGTATATCATTAAAATAGAAAGTAGCAATAAATTGACTTTATAAGTGAGAAACATACGATTTTTTTAGGATAACAAAAGGGCAATAACATTTCAATCATTGGGAAATTTGAATGTTTCTGAAAATATACTGCAAAATATGCATTAAAAGTAGGGAGAGGTAATCTATCTCCTTTCCAGACAGATTATTCTGATTTTTAAGAGCAGAGAACTGAGACTTTATTCCTTCAGTTTACATACACAACTTTTGTCAGAAATAATAACCACTTCAAAGGCAAGAAGTTTCATAATGCTTAATTATGTGACCTCTAACATGTCCTGCTGATTGAATTCATATGATCTTATATATTTGGGCATCAGAAGCCCTTTATTTTTTTCTTAATTAGAAACACAGATTCATTGCAACTTGCCAAGAAAATAAATTAAATCCATATACATCACCTCTGAGCAATAGCCCTGATTGAACAGAGCTGTTTAAATCTCTGTGGTTGGCAGTGTTCATCAGTGAATTTGTTTACAAAGTGGAAAGAATGAGACGCTGTCAAAGAATGAAAAATAAAAGCTAGATTTCTGGGGAAGGAGACATCCGTCTTTTTCTATTTGTAAATGCTGACGAGCGGGGTTTAAGGAGGGCTAATGTCATCCATTCATCTTAATTAAAGAGTTAATTGCTCGTGCATCCTGATTTGGTTAGCTGATCCTAGTAACATGAAAAGCGTTTGCTTCCATGTATTTTATTGACCGCTGTAATGACATCATCAGCTCGAGTCGGGATTTATTCCTGCCAGCCTAAACTCGTAACTTTAATAGCCTCCTACATGATAAAACTTTCAAGAGAGAAGGAGTTCTTTAGCATGGTACAGAATACCAACAGGCCTGTTCAGAGCCTGTTACAATGTCTCAGTTCAGCTGTCATTGAAGTATTACTTCAAAGTCTACAGTCACAAAGATAAGTAAAAAGTAATTTTAAAGACTAGTTCTCGGCAAATGTATATATGGAAATAGCATAAACCATCGAAAAATCGCATATTGAATAGAAGCAAGAGACTTATTACTATTCAATTTTTCCCATCTGTAGTCATAGTCAAGTGAGCACTGACACAAAAACAGACAGGTGAGGTTCACAGCATATTCTAGGGATTAAACACCAAATTGGTTTAGTGCTGTGTTTTACAACACTAAGAGGGGAAACTCAGATCTGAAGAAAGACCAGTTAACTAACTAGAAATTCTCTGAGGTTTTTCTCTACAATGTCTTTAACACTTACTGCAATTCCTGGTGCTATTTCTTAAAGATTCTTCACAAGTATTAAATTAAATTTTATACAACAGGAAAATGGACAGTACTAGTGCTGTTTGATTGATCAACTATGTGGTACTTAAAAATTAAATAAGAGAATCCATTACAAAACATAATATATTGTGTTCGCTTATCCTGGTAATGACTCTTCAGAACTGATCTATTCATGTCCTGCAGCTTTCAGGGGATCAATTTCGGTTGCTAATAACACCCATAACTTACACAAAGGGTGGAACCAGCTTCTAAGAAGCACCACACACCAAACATAACTCACAGTAACATTTGCTGTGAGCACACACTCATTTTGGGAACAGTCCCAGGGTAGCTCCTGAGCTCTCTCCTGAAATATCCAGAAGGCACTAAGGATACTGTAAAAAGGTGCTACAGCTCATCTAGTTTTATGTACTTCACAGTGAACTTCACTTTGAGGGGTTTTCCATGCAGCTTAGGCTTTTCAGATGTCTGGTTCAGAGACCAGTGCAGGCTCCTGTGCTTTCTCTGACAGACAGGAGAGCTTTAGTACTGGGGGTTCCGTGTTTTCTCAGAAGTCTTTATGTAAAATATGATCTAAAAGTATCTAATAACCTCTGTAACCTCAGGAACACAAAAATGCATTGTCCCTCTCATGGAATGGCATCAGGCAGTCCAGGACACAGAAGTGAGGGTGGTGCAGTGGGCTCATGACACCAGAGAACAGCAGCCAGCCCAGAAGAGGAACCAGTCTGCCTGTGGCAGCCTGATGCTGCTGAGAAGTCACAGGGTGATGCTTCAGAAGCTGCTGTCCTTTTGGGTCTCCAGCACGATGCCATGTGGCTCAGGGACACTTCTCCAGGCAGCCCCTGCACCTCCACAGTCCCACAGGAGTGACTGTGTTCCACAAGGGAACAGCACTGGGGAGCAGCAGATTTGTTGGCTGTCACCAACTCTATAACTGCCTGCATGGGTGACATCTAACAAGTGCTTTCAGCTCAGTCTGTCCCAGTTATTCCCCAAACCCCTGCATCAGCTCTCAGGGATTCTTGGAGATTGATTCACAGGTAGATGCTGGCTGTGGGTTAAGCAGTGCAGTTATTTCTGAACAATTCCCTGCTGGGAAAGGCAGCGCCAACAATGTGTGGGGTTACAAACAGAGGAGGCAACAACAACTGAGGCTGGATGAGACTAAGGGAGCTCCAACCCTGAGCTCAGCACAGGGATCATTCCATGCCTTAAAGAATGCAGGGATGGACACTCCAGAGCCTCCCTGGGAACCCTGCCCCTGTGCCGGACTACACCCAGAGCAAAGATTTTTTTACTTATGTTAAGGCTCGTGGATAGGGAGAAGGTGGCCATGACAGCAGAATTTCTCACAAAGTTCAGATGTTACTCATCATCTTTCACAGGTCAGCTCCAATTAAAAAGAAACAAACCCTTTTAAAACTAAAAATTGTTCCACTTTTATTTACATGCTGAGAAAACTACCCATTCAACCTTTCATCACATACTTCTGTCTGCTTAGTGCAGAAACGCTAAGAAGAATGACAAGAATAAAACTAATAAACCTGCTCTGCCACTTGGGACTCTGTGGAACAGCATTACAGAATCCCTTTCACATCAGCCAGGGCCCAGGGGCAGCCTGACAGTGCTGTGCCAGGCAGCTGCAGCCCTGCCAGGAATCATTCCTGAGCTCCTGAGGCATGGACACCCACTCCTGAGCTCAGGGATCCCTGTGCCACACTGCTCCCGTGGACACTCTGGGGTGCTGCAGTAACCACGCCCTGTCAGAGCCTTCAAACCACCCCAGGTATCTTCCAAGGCATTAAACATACACTTTGGAGTCATTGGAAACCCTTTTAAGTAACTGTAACTTTTTTATTAATTTCAAGTCTCTTCTGTTATCTCCAGTTTGTTTTCTCATGTCTCTGCATAAACTACAAAGCTATTTCATAAACACTTGAAAAAACTAAAAATGTCCTTGGACGTGGACTGTGGACTAGGAGTAGTGACTGTCCCTTTTGAAAGCTACTTTACATAACATTAAAATAGAATGTCACTAAAGAGAAAAGTGTAACCTTTTGTTGTTCAGTGGAAACACTGCTGAAATAAAATCTCTAGTGGCTTGTGAAGTAGCTAGTTCAGTTGTTTAGCAGTAACACCTTTTGATTTTTAAAGCTTCTACAGTTCCTAAAATAAGCAAAGAGAAGCAAGTTTAAAAAGTTTTCTCTAACTAGCTAAAACCCACCTGCTGTAGCTTGAATCAAAGTTCCTAAGAACAACCTTCTTTTGAGATAACACATTTTTGAATTACTACAGTGTAATTTTTGTACACTGCATCAGGCAATGGCTACTGCAACTTCTTACAACATTACCAGCTTCCTAATAAACATGTGCATCAAGCGGAACAGGGCATACAAGTTATAATTCTTTGGCTGTGCCTGGTAACATAAACAGGCCTGATACCATCAGAGGAAGAATTGAGGAATTAAACCCTCCAAAAGACTGATGTAAAGGATTGGACATGCTAAAAGAGATGGTGAAAAGAGGCTGCTAAGAAATGGAACAACATTTAGGAGAGAAGCAATAGATCCACAAATGGAAATAAACATAACCATGAGAAAATGCTTTATCAACATAAGAGCCACAACTGAGCTGTGAATTTCAAAATAAGCAAAAACTGTTTTTGAAGAAAAAACAGCATGGTAGGTAGGACTTCAAATAACTTACTATAATGGACAGAAATGAATAATACAAAAAATACAAAAGAAAAGAGACAAAAACCATCCTTCTAAGACCATGATCAACTGACTCTGCGTCCCTGCTATAACCTGTTAACCCTTTGATGCCAATGCTGTGATTTTAGTGATTAAAGACAATAAATATTTCAGCTCCCTGACTGCTTTCAGTCAGCTCCTGAGCTGCTCTCCATCTCTGCACCCCTTGCTGCATCTCTGGCAGCACCTGCACTTCCCTCCCTGGCTGGAAGACACAAGAGCTCCCCTGTTCAGCCCTTCTTCACCCTGCTCCCAGCCCCAGGCACAGAATGCACAGCTGACACGTCAGAGAGAAGCCACACAATCCCTGTGCCCTGGGTGGAAAGCCCACTTGATATGGTATTTCTAATTGCAGACGATAGGAAACAATGCATTCAAGAGAAGGGCATGCAATAGGTAATTAATTGTCATAGTGGTTCAAGGGTAGAAGATGCAGCTATTACATGAAATGCCAGTTTTCTAAGGCCAAAACCAGCTACAAAAAAAAAAAAATATTAACTGGATTAAAGGAAAACAGCAGGTGAAGCTATGGTTTCATGCAAAATACACTGCAGTATTCTTGTGTCTTGGTTCATGAGGAGGATTTTTGCCACTGGCTTTTTGCCACTGGCTTTAGCAGAACAGAACTAGCTAGTAATGAACTAAAAGTTTTCTTCTTAGAAATTTCAAGAGAATTTTGAATCTTGAGAGAATACACAGTGCCATTGGTCTGCAGTAAGATAGGGTGGAGAAATGGACTTGAAATGGTACTGGGGAAGCTGAAAACTAACTGGCTAACATGAAAAACTGTACATGGAAAAAGAGATTTAGGCAAAAAAAATTTGAAGTTTAATGCTATATGAAAAAAGACATGAAATTTTCATGGAATTTACTTTCTGATGTCTTTGTAAGTGGATTTCTTTTCTTTTCTTGACTGTTTTTCCAGCCAACAAAAGAAAAGACAGAAAATTTCCAGACAGTAGGCTTCAGAAACCTTTCACTGAGGAAATATTTATCACAATTCATACACTTCTAAATGCCTATTTCAATCATCTTTTTCAAATAATTTTCATAACCATTGAAAAAGCATGTATTGCTTTACAGTATCCAGCAAGCTGTAAAAACCAAATTCTGTTTACAGCAGAACCAGATTTTCTATTTAGACAGTCATTTTCACAGAAAAACCTTTACATGTCATTACTAATGACATTACAACCCTTCCCAGCTGCCCCCAAGACCTAGCTGTTTTGTAGCAGACAATATTTGACATCTTAGTTTGCAATCCCAGAAAAAGCCAAGAGAACAGAAACTGTCCTGTCAGGAAAAAAAAAAAAAAAAAAAAAAAAAAAAAAAAAAAAAAAAAAAAAAAAGGCTTCAGAAGCTGGTAAATCTTTCCCATTTCTATGGCGACGTGATCAAAATCAGAATGTTTGAATCGGGAGTTGCCTGCTTAGTGATTAATTGCAGATGTCAATACCAAGAGGTACCTGCAAGGCAATTAGCACTGTACTTGCCTAAATGTCACCACACTGTAAATACAGAATGGAAATAAATAGACAGATTGGACTAGTGCATGTTGTTTGGATTTGGAACAGGGATCTTGGAAATGTGGTTCCTAACTGAGCCAGATTTTTATTCTGTGTTGCTGATAAGCTACAAAAGATTTCTCTCTTTCTTTTCTCCTGGTGTACTGGGAGGTTAGTGCCACCCAACTCTCAAAAGGCCATGTGGGGATCCTTACTAATCAAAGCCATCACCACACAGGAATCCCAGCAAAATGGCAAAACAAACAAGAAGGAGCTGATACAAAGTTCTGCAGGTAAGGCTGCAAGTGCTGAGACTGAGGTAGAATTTAGTTTGCCATTGGAAGCCAAATTGATAAATTTCAAGGTACACTTTAAAGTGGTTGTTTTCTTTGATAATACTTTTCTGTCCTTTCTGCCCCAATTTAGAGTCATATGAACAAGGGAGAAGGGAATCACAGCTACAGGCTGAGAGTTAAGGAGCAGAAAAATAGAGGCTGATGTCACTGCTGTGCAAGGCTAAATATAAATTACAATTGTATCTGTCAGACTAACATTTCATAGCTTAACTGCTGTAAAAGGAAAACAACAACACTGACCACCCTCTTCTACCCCTTTTGAGGATTCAATCATGTTTCTTCAGTAGATTAAAATCTGGAAAGTAATTGTTCCTAAAGACTGGGTGGAGAGCTTTTCTTTTAATCTCATAGCCAAGATTTTATTTTTCCCAGGATTTTCCTCCTTTAAACCATAACATATTAGCTGCTGGTGGCCTTTGGAAACTGGAGAATCAGATAATGCTGGCTCTCCTTCTTTCCATCTGCTAGCCTGCATAATAAGAAAACTAATATATATATTAATTTTTTTTAATCTAATTAGTACAGATTCAGGAATCATATGATCATCAAGGATTTTGTGACAGAACTTTTCTGTTAAAGTAAGGCTCATCTATAAATTTGGAAATCCTTGCCTGTAAAGGTCTTTCATTAGTAGCACATGCTAAACAATGATCACTGCTGTACGATGAGAGACAAATTAATGAATCAAACATTACAGATTTCATCACATTCGCTCATTTGCATTTAAGCTGGTTTCCAGCTCTGTCATGCATTTGCTTTTAAATGAGCCCCTGTGGATAGTGCTGCAATGTTTGATTCATTAATTTGTTTCTCAGTGTACAGCAGTGCTCACTGTTCAGTATATGGTGAAATACTTTGAAAATATTTGTTTTAACAACCTATCTTTTATTTTAACAAAGAACTAATAATCCTGAAGAAGGAAATGCTGGCCATTTTGCAACTCAGCCCCTGCCAAATCTCCCAGTTGCTACCCCAGCCCGTCGTTATACCACTGTGATATTATCTGGATTAAATCTTCACAGCTTGCTTTCACATATTCTACAATTTCATAAAGCTTTGAGCCAGCTCTTTGGGTTGGAATTATGATGCCAAATTCAACTCCTGGGAAGTTAAAGGTGGCTTTAAGCCTTTGCTCTGCAATCCTTGGATCGGTCCCAAGCAGTGACTTAGATCAGGCTCCCGGACGCTCAGTGACATTCTGCCACCACTGTGCCTGGTGCAGCAGCTCCTCCACGTTACAGCAGAGTGGGCTGCTTGGCAAAGCCACCTCTGTGAGAGCTGCAGAACTTTGGAACTGGTTTTTGGTTTGTAACAGCTTGAATTTGGTGACCTTACAGCACGCTGAAAGCACCATCTGTTTTAGAAGAAAAGATAGGCGTGTTCCCTGGCTGGTCAGTGCACAGGGATGGGTGTTTTGGTAATTAGATGGGTGGCTGAGTTCTCAACTTCCTGTCTGAACCTCAAATTTTATTTGTTTGACTACAACTTTGTTGTAGCAATCACTGCTCATGTTTAATTCCAAAGAAATACATCCTTATAGGTATAAAGGCACGTTGCAGCCAGGCTTTTGGCCATGTACAGAAGGTGGCTCTGATTATTTTCAGGTGGATTCAACAAAACTGAATCTCCACTTGCAGGAGCACAAATCCAGTGGTCACCTGTGTTTTAGATGGCAGACTTAGGTGAAATTAGATCCAACCTAAGGAAATAATGCAGGGTTTATTTAAGCACAGCAGATTGCTTCCAGTGCCTATGAATTTCCATCCTTTGTTTCTTGTTCCAGGCCACTGGCTAACCTCTGTCAGATAGAGCTGAGGTAGAGTTTCCTTTGAGGAGGTGCTATGAAAATCAGCACAATTCTAGTTAACTTTGCCTCAGCTCTTTCCAATCTTGTATTTTCAGTTTTATTCATTCACTAAAGAAAACATCAATGTGCAAACAAACAGTCTTAAACTGTGAGTGCGACAGAGTCCTGCCATACTTCTCACTGATATCCTTTCCATTTAAAGAAAACTCACATATCAATTAAACTCACCTGTTAATTAAAAGCTTGTCTGGAAAATTCCTTGCTATTTGGAAGCAAAAGAAAGTGTAAAAACTATCTGAATGCTGGAGCTTTGAATTTTAATTACTTACTCCTAGGTTTGTTCGTGATCCCTCAGGTGTTGGCTGGGCAACAGCAAAGAACTGGAAAAAAGAAACAAAATTATTTTGTAATTCCTGCTGTGGGGAAGAAAATGTATTGAGAAGGCTTCTAATTTTCTCTTCTTATCTTGTTTAGATTTACTCTTTATTAATGTACTTATAAGGGAGTATCTGCACAAAAAGAAAAAGATTATGGAAGATTACAGGCAAATATAGTGAATAATTGTTCTCTAGATTTGATATCTTTTTTTTTTTAATAATATGAGAATTCCTATTGTGTTTGCCTCACAATGCAGAATACAATTATAAATGAGAATAATGCTTATAAATTTGGAATAAAGGCTACAGTTTATCTCAGATCATCGATTATATATATGTATTAAATTTGATGTGCTGTTTATTTTATATGCATCTAAATAGAAAAGACATTAGCAGTTTTAATAAAAACTTGGGCACTTGTAAAAAATTTGATTCCTTTCTCCAGGTACCCATATAATAATAGCTGGAGTTTTGACTATTTTCTTTCCTTCCTATGTTTTTTTAAAAAATGATCTTTTTTACCAGAGCAGAATACTTCATCTAAAGAAAGAGAATCTCTAAACTAAACATGGATGCAGGGGAGAGTTTTTCTGCTTTTCCTCATAAAAACAATCACCCCCTCCAAAGTCACAATATTTTAATAACATGATTTTTTTAGTGTCCCTTTATTAATGATCAATATCTGAGATTCTGATTTGGATCAGCAATTTTTTTCTGGTAGGAAATATAATTTTGACATTTTACAGAGGAACTTAGAGATTTCATGAAGTTTCTGTTGAATCTCTGCATGTGAAAAATTTGGCCATCTGAGTCAGATGAAGACTTACACGAGTTCTTAGGAACTGGGGTGAGGACTTCCATTTTTTTCTCAACACACACACAGAGCATACATGCATCTGTTTTAAAGGTTCAGGTAACAGTTAAGCTACTAAATGGATTTGCAGGCAACTAGATGACAATAGAAAATTAAATTGAAGTAACTAGGCTCATGTTAAGTAAGTTTTCTTCCTCAATACACTGAAGAGTTTCAAATTGAAAAAAAAAGTCTAAAAGAACATAAATGGTAAGCAGTTTATGTGCTATGTATATAAGCCAAATCCATATTTATTGAGTGAAAATACTAAGCAGAAACAGAACACATGTGAGGGCAACAATTCGAGTCTGGTACAGGTTGTAAAATAAGAATCAGCTGCTGCTTCAAAGTGCATTTAAGGGACTCATAATGTTAAACAGCCTAGGTTTCTCTTGCATTAAGTTCATGATGAAGGTTTCCTCATCAAATGAACAAGACTTCATGAACTGTGACTGCACAAGTCATTTTTGGCTATTACACTCAGCTGAGTGCTGCTGGTTTAGCAGTATATGTTCAGTTATGTATCAGGCAGAGACTTCTGTTCACTGTGTTCAGCTAAAAATTCTGAATATTGTGCAAGTCAGTAATTTTAGTGGCCTTAAATGAATTAAAATATGGAAGTATATTAGGGGTGGATGAAGAATAAACCATGAGAAATTTAGTCACAGTTTAAGAAAGAAAGGAAGAAAGGAAAGGTAAAAAAACCCTGAAAAGCAAGCAGGTATCTATTGTCCTTTTTATGGTTTTTTGTAGATAAATGTCTTTCACAAGGAGAGAGTTCATTGTGTACTGAAGTTTCCTGGGGGACAGGCCTTGTAAGCAGAATCTTATTTACAACAGAAAACAAATTGCACTAGGAGTAGCCATGGTACATTCAGAGACCCAACCTACAATCAGCGAGACATTTTGTGAATCTGTAATTTATAAAAGAAAACCCTTTGAAAATTCAAACACCAGCAGGTCCTGTGTAGGTGTGCTGGTGCGTCCCCACACCTCCTTTTGAGGGACATTAAAACCCTCATGTGTGAGAGTAAGCAACTTGTAAATATGACTCAAAATATTACTACATATTCTTCCTGGAGGAAAGAGAATCTGAAAAAAGGACAATCCTATGTGCAGCCAAAAGTGGATAGAGCTACCAAAGTGACTCCAAGATGATGAAAGTACCTTTTAGAATACTTTATGTCCAAACAACACATCTGTTATTCTCTACAAAAGGTCTCTAAAAGTTGGGTTTTTTAAAAAGAGTAAGAAGAAGTTTCTATTCATACATTCATGCACGTTTTTTTGTTATTCTTACTTGTTGCCATCCAAAATGAATTCTGATATTTTTTGCATGCTGCTGTTAGTTTCTGCTGCTTGGGGAGTGACTCTTCCTTTATGGCAGCTATCAACAACTACTTCTCAATAGTTGTGAAACAGAATCCTATAGAAAAATAGCAAACCATATAAAACTTCTGTACGATCCTTGATGATCTGCCAGCTTGTCTGATCCATTTCCATTTCCAGCTATGTGCCCTGGTTAATAAATAAAGAGTTCCTGTAAAACTTCTCTTTTCTCCTGCTGCCTTAACCCTCTATGTTGTCTGAAGAAATCCATATTATATTTCAGTCAGGATCTCTTTTCTTAAGAGAACATTAGTAGAGTCTTATGTCTGAAATTTATAAATGAAGCAAAACTTTTTGTTAGCGAAGCTTTTGGCAAAATATTTTCCCATGTATTGCACGGTCTGTTGTCATCATGATCAGCACAGATTTTGTAAGTCCCCAACAGCCTGGTCTCTTATGAGTGAGAAATTTCACTTCTCCAAATGAAGTGAAGGATAATGCCTGGGATTTAGCATGGAAATCATTTGCTCACTGCTGAGCACTTTTCTGCTTCTCTCCTTGGCAAATACAAGCAAAATACATCTGTCATTCTGCTTGGTAGCACTGACATGTATCAGTTGAGAGAAGGACTACAGCTCCCAAAACATTTTCAAAAGTTGCCACTAAACTTTATGAGTGGTGAAATTGAAAAAAAAAAATTAGCCACCTTGATCTGCATCTGTGCAACTTCTCCAAGATATCATTAACCAATTCCTTACAAGTTAAAAACTGGTTTGGGATTTACTGTTATAATTAATATTATCCAATATTACCTCTAAAAATCTTATTTAATATATTTTAGACAGATAAACTGCTAGTTTAATTTCTACATTATCTGCTTTTCTACATTTCTGTCTGGTGCAGAGGAGGGAAGTACAGGGCTCCTCCCTCAGGACAGACCCACCTAGGCTTGGTTTAGTGGTAGTACAGCACAGGAGACTCCCCAGCTGATCACAGGGAGTGTGGGATAACTTCACAGCATATTTCACACCCAAAAGACTGTGGGATGCCATCAAAACCTGCACTCTCCAGCACTATGCAAGGCAGCTTTTTGTCAAATCTGACTTTTTTCCAACCCTGCTAATGAGAGGTGTAAGCAGATTCAGAACATGAACTCTTTAGGCTTGCACGGGAGGTGCTCTCCTGCTGGATGAGCACTGCCAGGACTGGCAGCCAGAGCACACTTTTCCCTACACGTATGACGACCTTTCAGCAATTTGTAAATCCCCAGTTTAAACCAAAATATTATGGTGATGCCTTTTGCTAACTTCAAGGGTTTATAAATGAGGATGGAATGCCTTGTTAGCAGAAAAGAAAGCACAGATCAATATATCAGGGAAGGACCTGAGCAGAGCGACAATCATACCACAAATGTCAGGGCTGAGCGATTTCCACACAAATAAAACAAAGCTGCCACGGGCAAAGAGTTCCAGACCAGAGCCAGAGTGAGCTGTGAGCACTGCTCCAGCCCCAGGCACCCCATGGGAGCAGCTGCTGGGACTCTCCCAGGTATTGGGACACTCACAGGTGCTGGGACTCTCCCAGGTGCTGGGACACCCCAGGTGCTGGGACTCTCACAAGTGCTGGGACTCTCACAAGTGCTGGGACTTTCACAGGTGCTGGGACACTCCCAGGTGCTGGGACACTCCCCAGCCAATATTCCAGCTTTGCCTTTACAAACAGCAACTCCCCAGGAACACAAAAGACATCAAAGTGACCCAGACACCCCTTTCAGAAACTAAACAGCTCAAATTAGGAACTTTTACTTCACAAGGAAATACAGAAGCTCATCTTTTCTCTTTAGTTTGCAACTTCGTAGGAGAGAAAGAGGAAATAGGGAAGATGCAATGTTTGTACCCTGCAATTTGCAGAGCCCCTGGTTGCACACTGTCTCACCAGAACACCAGAGAGATCTTGCAGCCGAGCACAGCTTGCCTTGTGACACACACAGCTGATGCATTGGGTTGGATCTTGCATCAGAAAGAGGAGAAATGCAACTCCCAGTCTTGCAATTCCAGTTGTGCCACAGGATAAAAGTAAACTTTTTTTAAGGATGCAACAAGGATGACTTCCAGTTTTTCACACCAAAGCTGTTCCTTCTTCTTGAAACCAACTCATTAGTAAAACACTTGTGTATCTCATCTACAACTCAAAATTGATAATTCCAAGTCTAATCGACTTCAGATAAGTTTTTAGTTCAGTTATCACCTTATTTACCCAGAGCTTGTCCAGTCCAACCTTCTGTCCTCCTGTTCTGATTGCCTATTCATGTTATGTCAAATTAAATATCTCATTTTAGTGGGATTCCAATGTTCAGTTAGAGTGACAGCCTCTGGAATCTAAACTATTAATCAGCATTTTTGAAATAGTATAAAGTATATTTAATTTGGAAATCGGTGAGCCAGATAAATAATGCATCTGAGTAACACAATTTCAGATTTTGAGATTTTTGAAGTTTGATAAGAGTAAATGGGAGATTTTCAGAAGGACTAAGCACTCAAGTTGTTTCCCTTCTGGAATTTCTCTCCAGACATTCAAAAGTGATCAATATTTTACATAATGAGAATATTTGAAAATGTAATTTAATTCAGCATTTAAATAGTGAACAAAACATTCAAAACATTTCAAACTTTCAAAAACATTACCCTGCTGTCTCCAGTCACAATGTGCTGGTGTCTTAGGCTAGCAATAATTAGAGATGAGACCCCTGAAGTGATAACTGAACACCTTTCACGAGCCCTAAATCACAAAGACAATAACCTCCCCTGCTCAGTGTGCTCTGTATTTTCACTGTGAAGCATTACTACTGTTTCAGCTGCTCTGTAATCTCTTTCTGAACCAGATGCCATGCAAGGATTGTAATCCTCTGCTGTTGTACAGGGTAACCAGAGTTTTTTGACATTTAAAATATCTAGCGGCATGACAAGGCGTTGTATTTGCATATACATAAATTGTGCCAGGGAAACTCGGTGAGTGACAAACCATCAACAGCAAAAGCTGCAGCTTTGCCTGTGGCTTTCACATCAAGCATGGCTGGTATGAAAATGTTGCAGTGCTGAAGAAAAGCAGCCTGACCGCCACAGCATCTGTTTTATGTATACTCTGAAAAAGAGAATTCATCCTTTAAAAGAAAAATACTTTGTTTATTTGAAACATCCTTGTACTGGCAATCCATTGAGGGAGAAAGAAGTTTCCTTTCCAATATGAGATTTGACATCAACTTCTGTGTGAGAATTTCCTTCCCCATCCACGCCTGGCTATCTGCAGTGGGTTCTCCTGAGGTTAGCCCAGGCTGTGCTCCTGTGGAGGGTTTGTTAGAGCTTCCTGTGGCTCCCACTGCTGCCTGCCCCCTCAGCTGAAGAAGCAGCTGAACTGTACAACCAGACCTATGGCTAGTGAGGATTAATGTCACAGAAAAGTAAAACATGGATTGGTTTTCGTGTGACTGATAGTGCATATATTCCTCAGAATCACAGCAGAGTCCAGAGGGACATTTCATGCAGTTCAAACAAGCAACTCATGCAAACCATCTGCAGCTTAACCACATGACAGACCCAGAGGTGATTTCAGAGTTGCCAGTGAAACAAACTCCGATTCCTCCCAGAGAGACAAATACTGCTGCAAAACAATGCTGAGCATTTCACACCTTGGCGTGAGCCTTGGGAGAGCTGGCCAAAAGAAAAGGAGAATAAAGTAAAAAAAAAAAAAAAAAAAAAAAAAAAAAAAAAAAAAAAAAAAAAAAAAAAAAAAAGCGCGAGCTAAAAAAGAAACTAGATTAAACTTTAAGAAGCCCCTGAAGCTAGAAGATAATGCACAAAGTAAAATCACTCTTTGTTGCATAACACTCTGCTTTCTCTCCAGCGAGTACATGGGGTTATGTACTGTACAACACCAAATTTAGCATTTTTTACTTTTGGCTAAGACAGTTGTACAATGCAGGATGAAAACTGAATGTGGAAATAGGTCTTGAATTCCTCTGCTGAAGGTTTGTTTGCTTTTTTTCCTTTTGATGTTAATTTTTTTTTTTAAATGCTGATGGATCCAAGCTGGTATAACAGGGAACAATCATAGTACCCCTTAGGTTGGAAAAGACCTTTGAGATCACCAAGTCCAAATGTTAACCCAGCACTGCCAAGGCCATCACTAAACCCAGGCCCTGTTTGGCTGGCAGGACCTGATATGATGCACCACAGAACGACTTCTGAGTTTAAAGAAGGATCCCCTGAAGGGCTTTATCAGTTTCAGTGACTCACATATTACACTAGCTTGCTTCTGAACCTCCCTTTAGGAATTACTTTCTCTGTCTGTAAATTCTGATACAGTGAATGGTAGCAGGCCTGGAAGGTGCCTTTTAACAGTCAACACCTCATCCAACTGCTTTTACTTTGTGCAGATATTTTTTAGCAAAGCAGTACAATATATTTCCTTCCTTCTTGGAACTCTCTGTGTTCTCAGTTGCTATTTCAAATTAACCTAGATATGGAGATTAAACAACCATTTGGGAAAAAGTGCTAATCAGAGGGAAATAACACTGTCTAGTGTTTCTCAGCCAGAGTGGCTTTGGTGGGGATTAAGTCTGTAGCACAGAAAACAGAGATGACTCTCAGAAATAAGAAATGAAACCATCTATTTTCTGTGACCTCCCACAATAAACAAGGCTTGAGCACAGCAGCTGTGAGAATCCCCTGCATATGCTGGCTGATGGCAATGCAGGGCGAGTTGATTTCAGGCCGTATCCCCTGTGAATGACTGCAAAGCTGTGGCTTATTCATTCCATGGCTGCATTCCAGTGCCAAGGTTTATCTCCCCAGTCTCCCAATCCTCTGTGCACACAGCTCTCCACAGGAAGTCCCAAATAAAATTCTCTCCATCACTGCAGAACTGAGTGCTGAGAGTTGGCTTTTGCAACCCCATCCTTTTCCCAGCCCTTGCTGAGCCTGGGGCCTCACGAGGGGGGATTTTTGGTGTTCAGGGGACTGAGTGTTCCTGAAGATGCTCAAGTCAGGCTCAGAAGTCTGAGGACAAGTCTGTGCTGTTAAATTGTCCTTAGAGCCAAAGGAAATAGACTCCACAGTCAAAGAGAAATAGAAGGGAAAATAAAAAAAAATCATCTGGGCGTCTAGAAGCTGTCACCAATTTTAGGAAACAGCAGCGATCCTGAATGTCTGAAAGTTGTTTGAATCTGTGATCTCACAGAGACAGAGAGAGCAGAGGGTCAGGCAACACCTTCTCCAAACTGCAGCCATCAGCAGGAAATGCAGACCTCCCTCCCTGCTATGGCTGGTGGGGTCTTCCTTATAAGAAAAAAAAGATTCCTGCCCCACCTGAAAATTTTGGTGAATCCCAGTGTGCCCCAGCCACACTTGGATTGATGCCAGTGGTCATGGAAAGATCAGCTTACCTAAAAAACAACAACTCCCACATTCAATAACCCAAATATCTGCTTCTGTGGCTCCCTTGATTCCTGTGTTACTGACAAGAAAGGCTCAGAGCAATATTAAGTCAGTTTATGGTTTTCTGGCTTTTATTTTGTAAAACTGTGTTTTTTAAAAGAGTATATGAATAATCAAAGTAGAAATAATGAAACAAATCAGCAAACGCAGTAATTTCTATGTGTAAAATAGTTTCAAATCAGAAATTGGAGTTATATTTATACTAATGACAACCCTAACATCCTAACAGGCTCCAATTTTTGCATAAAAATGATACATTTTTAAATATCTAAAACCTTGATGGGGATTTTATACTCTGTTTATGTTAAACCAAAAAAGTGAACTTAAAGTAATCATGTAAATTGAATGATAATAAGAGTTCTTTTATATTTTTAGACTACTTCAAATGAATAATTTAAAAGGCATCAAGCAAAATATTTTATTAACATAAACTTAATGGTATATTTTTATAGTATCTGATTTTCAAAAATTTGTACTAAGGCATTATCATAATCAGCTCATGTCAGTAGCATGCCATTTCACATGCTTTTATTTTTCACTAATGTACTCCCTGGCACAGACACTAAGTCTAAACCTTATTCCTGAGCTATCACTACTGCCTTTATAAAAATACTTGTAATTTTTTGCTTCTACACAAATTTGAAATAAAGAGGATCCTGCTCGGTGAACTGAAATTTTTGTTAGGATGTATTCCAGTGACAAATTCTAGTGCCCAACATGTTCCAGCACTCTCAAAGAGAAAGAAAATAAAAAAGGATCAGCCAGGGTGTGTGACACAAACTGGTATTATGTTGTGAAACCAAGACAATTACAGAATGTTGGAGAATGCCTTGCCATTCCCTGGCTAGGAAAAGAAAAAAACCCAATTTACTCAGTGCCAGCTTAAGGATGGAAAATGATCTCAGAAGCACAGCATTTGACTTCTAATTCCAAGTACAATTTCTTTCAAAACAACCGCTCACTATGTGGCAGGTATGAGTTTGTAAAACCTCACAAAACCTACCTTTAAACTTCATTAAAATGCACAAATTCTATACTACATTTAATTTCTTTAAAAAAAATCATTTCATGTAACTTAGTCAAATGTTTTTTTCCAGAAAAATAGGGATGCTCTTTTTATTTCTTCCATCATCCCAAACAAAGGACAAATAACACTCTTGTTCTAATCAGACAACTCTCATCAATAATCAATGTAGATTTTTAAAATCTGATTGCACTTCCTAATGTGCATTCCTTTATCATCTATTCCAAAATAATTGTTTATCATAAATTCTGATATAAATATCCCCCCATTTAGTGGGATGGAGCATTGCCATTGGCTTTGCTGGGAAGAAGTAGAGAGAGCTGAAGTCAGTAATGAACAGAAGGAAAGAAGAAGCACTTGCAGACTCAGGGCTATGGAAACAAACTTGGCATCTTTAATTACCCTTATCAAAGGACTCCATACTTTGATAAGATACTGTGTAAAAATGCTGCAACATTTGAGAATAGTTTGAATTAAAAATTCCAATTGATGGTTTGTCAAAATAAAATATAAAAAGGCTATGAGGGTAAATATGCAGCCTCATGAGTCTTCTTCAGTATTTCAGTGTCTTAATAATCACCAGTAAACATTTGAAGCCCCCAAAATGTTCAAATGATTAATTTAAAAAAGAAACAAAGCAGGGAGATTTTTGAATGTGGAGTCCTATGACAGACTTCAAAGATTCCTTGAAAAGAGAAGACTTTGTGATGGAAATATTTTTCCTCAGGGGTTTTCTACCACCATTTGAAATTTTAGATGCTTTTCCCAGAATGTTGTGCCCATTCTATTACCATCTTCTCTACAGCAGCAAGAAAATTATTAAAATATGAGAAGATGAAGAAAATCCACAAAGTTGCTTGGTCTCACAAGTTTTGAATTAGGGGAATACATGATGTTTTTTTCACTCTAATGAAAAAAAACCACTACACTTCGTAAAGAAAACATTACAAACTTTAAGGCAATAAACTCTTCTGATACTGTGGGTTGTTTTTGATTGTTTGTCTTTAGATTGTGAATGACAATAAAGGGATTTTTTAAAAATCATATTTATTAAACGTTCCTAGATGTACACTGGAGTTCCTCTTGGAGTTCCACGTTTCTGGCAGTGAAATTCATCCTGTGCAGTCTTAGTTCGAAACCTAAACATTACTTGAAACACCCACTTAGATTTTGAAATCTCAGAGGACTTTGCTCTGCAGCAACTTCTGTTTCCTAAATATACATCTTGTGTTGGCTTATATGTGCACTCTTTTACTGCAAAACATGTCTACAAGATTGCAAAAAAAATTCAGAAAAAAACCCCACGGATATCACTTAGGTCTATCACTTCCTTTACAGAGAACAAAAATGAAAAATCCTAAAATAATATACAAAAAACCCCCTCAGAACAAACCAACAGAAGCCTGTTCTGATGTTATTTAGATAGTAAACAGAATAGTTAATGGAATTCATTACTAGAGCCTACTCCAATTCAAATTCAGATTATCAAAATTTTTCCAGTAACTCATAAATAAGAGGAAAATTAAACAAAATGAAATATCTCTTATTTCTAAAGCTGAGAATTTTCTTGTTATAGTCACATCAGAATCTTTTCTCTTTTTTTTCTACTCCAATGACATGTTACATTAACATCAATTAATCACTGGAAAAAAATTACCAAGGGAATTTTTACATTCTCATTTCCTAAAATCTTTAAACGGAGACTGAATGGATTTCCAAAATACACTATCCATAAAAAAAACCAAGTTATTCCTCTTATACAGGAATAATTAGATAAAGACCCACTCTGTGCAAAGATGCAGAAATCAGATTACATGACCTTTCTGACATAAAATCACATCTCTAAATCCATCAAAGTGATGAACAAAACATTCAGAAAAATGGAACCCAGAGAGAGTCTCATCCATCACCCTCCTGTGCCCTGTGGAGGTTCTGGTGTTAATTTGTGACCCACAGACCGGAGACTGTGCAGTGAGAGGACTCTGTCAGCTGGGTGAATAAACTGCCAGGAAAAGCTGATATTCAGCTGTGCAAAAGGAGAGCTTTTTAATGTGTTACAGAGGTGAATAACTGGGAACGTCTAAAAATCATGCAGGCATGAAAAAATCAAATGATGTCACACAAAATTTTTTAGATATTATGATGTAAATTTCACAAATGAAGCTTGTTGTCAAAACTGGGCTGCTGTGATGATCAACATCCATGCTGAGGGAAAATTTTCACCTTTTAGTAGAAAATCGCTGAAAATTCAACTCCATAGAGAAATATATCACTTTGATTTTCCTGCTGCAAAATGTCAATACATTAAAAATTTTAAAAGAGAGAGGTTTGCTGTAAGGGTTGGTTGAATGGCCAAAACCCACCCCTCTCTATACCCACTTACTATGTCTCTACTTTGTAAAACCATTAATTAATAGGAGAATGACAACATTTTCCTGCAGTTTTATTCTCTTTACATTTGTTATATTGACAGCACCTTCACAATAAATATTTAGGTCTAATTCCATTAAAGTGTACCCAAATCACCTAATAGGAAATATAAATCACTAAAGCTGTATCTCACAATTGATACACTGTCCTGTTGTTTACACTTTTTCTAAGAGAACTTGTTTTATTTATAATAACAATCTGTCTCTGGAAATCAAGGATGTGGGATGTCTCCTTTCAGATAAGCTAAGAGATTCTCTAACACTGCCTCTTCCTGCTTAACCAGCTAAAGATGATCTAGGAACTGTAATTCTTGATGGAAAAATTAAACAAATTTCCAACAAGTAAGCCTGGCCTTTTGGCAGGTTCCTGTATTGTCCCCTTTGTCCCTTTCTCCATGACTGGAGAACAATCAGGGTTAGTATCTCCTCTGGGAGTTCTGGGAACTGACCAAATCAGAGACTGCTGAATCTTCCTGAAAATGTTTTATAAGACTAACTCAAGGTTCCCTAGCCATAACTGGATGTAAAGCCTTGATAATCTAGAAGCAAATTATTTTTAAATTTTTATGCCCTCTTGTTTAGGATAGGGATTTAAAGCCAGAAATTCATTTTTCCTTTTTTTCTTCCCTTCTGACTGGACAAGACCCTCAATGGAAGTGATTGTGAAAGACATTTCTAAATAATCGAACATAATGTTGTTTTGGAGTGTGGAGACCAGGTTTTGTAAATCAACTGTAAGAGTTTATTAGAAACAGAGAGCTCCATGTCAGGGCTCCAGAGGAGAGCCCCACAGAGGTGGATAGAAATGGTTTGATGGCCTTAGTTCTCTGCTGTTTAATGCAGGCAGGAAACAGGATCCACAGTCTTCTGTGGCCTCCATGCTGTGGTTATTTTCTGCTGAATAGCAGAGAAATAAAAGCTTTTATATGTATTTTTGGAAGTAGAATTCTTACAGGGGTGAAATAACTGTAATCAAGAGCAAGCTGAATATGGAGTGTAGGAGGATAAGAAAGCTTTTCAGGGCTAGAGGGTCCTGCAGAAGACAAGAAAGCCTGAAGTAAAGATAATATTTTAAACGGAACTTCACAAGAAACTTTCAGATTTATAGAAGTGCCTTTGGGGTCAGTTTGAGAACACTTCTTGTAGGATGTTTACATGGATATTTCAGGGGTGTTCTCAGCCATTAGTGGGTTTGTACAACCTTCTATGATTGTCTCATTTGAATTAGAAAGCCATGAGCACTTGGGATAATTCCACATTGCACCTGCACCTACACAGAGAGATAATTCCTTATTGCTTTGTGCCAAGATGGAAAAATGTTGGTGGCCCAGATCAAGAATGTGTCATGTACTTGAGGAAGTGATTAAAACCATAAAAAATAGCCAGCAGAGAGCCAGTCAGATAGCTAGGACATATCTGAATGCTAAAATTCACATCTGTTTCCTCCTCTCATCCAAATATGATGATCAGATTCAGAATTTTGGCTTGGTCTAATAAAGAAAAATTAATTAAAAAGTAAAAATTATGAAGAAATGGTGAGTATACACATTTATATACTATAGTGGGTTTTGTACTCTTCCTCTACTCCAGCAAACTGTAAACAACTCTTCAAAAATTCTTTGTCCACATTGTCAATACGATTTCTCCTTTTGTTATAAGTGCACACATAAATGCTCTTTATCTAGTGTGTACTTACAGCAGTGAGGATTCACCATGGCTGCTGAGGAGGCTCGACACAACCACTCTCAACCTGCTGAGGATTTCATCTTTTGTGTTTACAGCATTCTGCCATGACTCGAATTCCTGCCCCTACTTTGTTTTTTAAACAATGGCTTTTCTTTTTTCCCAGATTGAAATACAATGCTCCAGTTTTATAACAAGAATTAGTTGGGGAATAATAGCAACACTACACAAAAGGAGAACAAAGTACTCAGATATTTCCCTGTATGTTTTGTTTTCATCCATCCACATAGCCCAGGAAAACACAACTCCATGCACACACACACACACACACACACACAAACACTTTCTAGAGGAAATTAGTACAGAATACAAATGCACAATATTAATATGTGAGTTTTGATCACAGTGTCAGCTGTACCCTTTTCTCCTTAGCACTTAACTTCTCTTTACTTTTAAGGTTGAGATTTGCCATTGAGTAATATTTATCTGGACATCAACAGCAATTTTTCTGTCTTGCCTTATGTTATTATTCAACTCAACAGCTATAATCTATACAAAAATAATGCTTCATCTGTTGATTATAGTCCCAGGAAGAATTGCAGGGGAAAAAAAAAACCAAACTCAAAACTGTTAAAAGTTTAACAAAAGAACAACTGGTAGCATGTTGAAATCAAACCAGCCACATCCAGCCATTGCAGGGATGAGGATAACTGCATTCCAACTGCAGCAATGTGTGCATGGGATGAGAGAGGCACAGCTTGACATGGAATCTAAAACAGCTACTGGTTTGTTTCTTTTCAATCTTTCCTAAACTTTTGCTTTTTAAACAAAAACAAACCCACAAAAGCCCCCAAAACAGCGACAACAGAATTTTACAAAGGAAGAGATTACCACTGGTTAGACTGCTGGTTATGCTGAAACAATCCTGATGAATCAGGTGTTGTGTATCCTTGTACCCTTTACCTCTTTTCCCATAAAGAGTCTGGGACATGAACAATCTTTTGTTCTTTGCCTGTATCTACTGAATAATGCAGTGTCCTGATTTGTGACTGGGCTCCCAAGTGCTATGATGTAATACAAATAATGAATGAAAGCACTTAATTTTTAATTTAAAATAAAATTGACAAAAGTGATTACTAATTTTAGACTTATCAACCAGAAACAGCTGGGATTTCATTTTAGGAGACCCCAAGCATCTATGCTCTCAGATAATTCAAGTGCAGCTGGAGTGCTCAGATTGAGCACCCAATCTCCTCAGCCCCAAAATTAATTGAGGATTTTGAAAGTGCTGGCTCAAACATTAGCACATTTTGTTGATTATCCTTTTGAGGGGCCTGATCTTTCTGCATTTGCCATGCGGGGCAAAGGGGCTCTCTGGTCTTGTCTTGTGTTTCAATAACCCCTTTCTCTTTGAAAGGACAGGCGCAAATTCAGTCTCACTTGAGGATGCCCAAAGAATCAAACAACCCATACCTCAAAACATAAATGCATTTCCACCTCTGCCTTATTTCCACCCGTGCCATTCTCTGCTCACTTACTGGGCATCTTCCAAGAATTTCCTCCAGCAAAGAGAGCTGGGACAGAGCTGCCTTGGATGCTGCCTGTGTTCTTGGATGGTCAACAAAGGGTGCTAATGGACATGGCAGCTGGCTCTCTCCCTCTTGAGGCTAAACATTTTCCCTGCACCAACTCCACACTTGACTGATCCAAAAGCTGACAGCTGTGAGTTTGTCCTGAAACCATGCTGCAGTAACTGCTGCCATTTCACAATATAACTCCACTTCCTCATGTGGATTTAGTGCCAAGTACACAGCAGTTTGTGAGCCACGCAGTACAGAAAAAAGCTGAGAGAAACAAACACATTTCATTTCTGTCTACATTACCAGCACTTTTCCTTCTTTATTCTGAGCCTCTGAGCTAAGGAAGAGTTTAAAACGAACCTGAGGCATTTTAAAAGCTATGCCAGAAAAATCTGCTTTTGCATGAATGACAAATGGGCAAAATTACAGACTCTGATGGAGATTTAACTGGATTAGCTCTTAATACTATATTTTATATTATTATTCACAAGTGTACTTCCAGCCACTTTCATTTGGAATGAGTTGAGGAGTGTTCATAGAACGAAAACCTGGGGGATGCCTCTGAAATGATGTGTGCATCTTTGATACCTAGCAGTAACTCAAAAGTTAATGCAGTATTTTGCAACTTATGATTCTTGTTCCCCACTATGTAAAGGTGGAAGTTTTACTTCTACTTTTTCAGACTGATGAACTAAGGAAAGCAAAATAACTGAAGTATGGAACCTGCCAGGAAATTCAGAGACAGCAAACTCAACATATGCTTTATGTACGTGTAATACAGTATAGCAACAGTTGTTACTTCACATCATTCCCTTGTATTTCTGTTTCCATTTAATTCTCGCAGCCTCCTGACCTATGACCAAACACTTAGGAGAAAAATTAGCAAATCATTAGTGATTATATTTCATTAAAGCTTTAGAAAACTGGACAGTCCACCTGATTTTTGGCAAGGAAATAAGTGTTTCAGAAGGTAAGGAGCTACTAGAGAATGATCCCATTTTCTGAGTATTTTGGAAATGCTTGCATGTCTCAGAAAATTTATCAACTTTTAGAGAAATCAAACAAACAGACAAGTTATATTCTATTTGCAGCAATAAATGGCATATAAAATATTTTCAGAAGCTAGAGATTCTGTCCTAAAATAACCAGCAGAAATAAATCAGAAATGCTAAGAACTCTCAGGAATTCCAGCACCTTTGGAAGCCAAGCTCTTTCTCACTTCTGTGCCTGCACATGACCCTGAAAGTCCAAGGTAACTGCAGGTGCAACACCTGACATTTCCAGCTCCTGATCTCAGCAGCCAATTCATTTTGAAAGCTAAAATTATTTTCTCTCTCAGAAGTTCTTATAATAGCTTATTTGTGAAAAATACCAGCGTGAATCGATTCCTTGAAGCCAAAACTCAGGGCTGATGAAACACGCACGCATTTATCACAACAATATAGTGCTGGGAAAAGCAATATTACTGTAACAAATCTGGAAAAAAACAATGAGTACTGGGAGAGGTGGAACACAGCCTGCTTCACCAATGCCAGAAAGATTTCACACTGCAAGACAGTACTGTTTCAATTTTTTTTCTGCCTTTTTTTTCCCCCCCTCCTTTTAGGAGGATCAAACTAATTTAAATAACTGTGAAGGTTCTCACGCATTTCATACTTACATACCACATTTTTATTCTTTTAATAATTTACTTAATAATAGGGAAAAGGTGTTTTTAAGCTAGTGGGGGATTCCACAGTCCCAGTCCCCAATATTCAGACTATCAGAAGAGCTCAAGCAGCAGTGTTGACTTCCCCACTCTCTCAGCAAAGTTCCTCAGCCTAGAAGATTTCAGCTGCAACAGAACCTGGGTTTTTCAGCCTCCCCAGCTCTGATGGTCTTTGTACTCCCTCCTGAGGGAGGCAAAGGGTGTTGATTATATTTCACTGTAGCCTGAGGCTTGGGATGTGAGCCCTTGCCTATTAGCAATGAACTTTCCCATTGCTGTAAACCTATGCCAGCTTTAAAACAACGTTGACCAAGTAGAAATGCTCACATTTCTACCTGCCACTGTCACTGAAGCCCCTGAACATTTCTTTGACTGCATTTTCCCCTCAGGCTGGGATAAGCAGGGACAGCATTGCTGTTCCTCTGGGGAGGATGGAGGGAGCCCCTCTGAGCTGCTCCAGCCGGGCCAGGGGCTGGGAGGATGGGGCAGCAGAGCCTGGGGCTGCTCAGCACAAAAACAACATCTCCACATGCTCTCACCCCTCCTCTGATTCTGTGAAACTCTACCTTGTGCAAATTGCTCTGAATGTGAGCAAAGGGGGGTGAAAGGAGCTTAAAATGTTTCAAGCAATATCTGTGAAAAGAGATATGTATTGATCACCCAACTTCAGCACAGATACTCCCAGTGGCCCCTGGATGAACCTGCTGAATTCCCCGATTCCTGAGCAGCCTCTGAAGACCTTCAGCCAAGTCCCTCACTGCTGGCTGCTGGGAGCAATCCCCAAAGGGCCACCCCCACCTCTCCAGAGCCTCCGCACATCCTGACACTATGGAAAAAGGCACAGGAGCTGGAATTCAGGACGTGCTCATTCTCCCACATCAGAATCCCAGAGCCCACGTCTGGAAGTTCCTTCAAAGGGAAACCCAGGCCCCCAGCTCTCTGCTCCTTGCTTTTTAAACCCATCTTTGTTCTCAATAACTTTTCCATCTCTTCTGCTCTCTGTGTATTTAGCAAGCTGCTCAGGTTCCATTCCTTAACAATGCATCTTCTCAAAAAAGTCATTCCTTAAGTAACCATTCTTTCTTACTTGCACTGATTTAAAAGAAAAGAAAACCCCCTTTTCATCTCCTATTAAATTATCAATATATCCATTCTATACTCAGTTTTGAGTGTAGAATCACAATTTGAAAATAGAAATGAAAATGCAACGTGATGCAATGGTTATTCATCATTCACAACCATAGCTTTTTCTGAGAATTGCCAATTGCTTATTACATAAAATTGTATATTTCAAGGACGTGGAAAGGGCTAAGGGGAATGTAACATGTTTTTCTCTTTTCCTTCCTTCAGCAACTCAGAGAAAGGGAGAAAAATCACAGCAAATATCTAGTCCTTCTGATACATTTTCATGAAGTAGTTTTGCTTGTGTGTTTAAAAAGTAACCAACAGTGGGATTTGCTGTAAAGCTGAATTGGGAAATGGATGGTTCTTAAATGCTGAATAAAGAAAAAAATTAATTCTATCATTTCAGATCAAAATAGGGCACAAAATAAGGACAAGATTTTGAATTTCAATGAAAAGTTGTGACTGAAGCTGATAAAATTATTGAATATACTGTTTGAGATCGTATTCTTTTTTCTGTTCACAACACATTTATAAGCAGACTACTTTATATGAATCAGATCACAATTAGTGGACCCTGGGTGAGAAGGTATCTCAGCATCAGAGTTCCTGATGAGTTATTCATTTCACTCTGCATTATTCATGATGTGCAATTGGTCAGCTAAAATCACCCTATCACTTTTGTTCCTGGTGTAGACAAAACACTTCTAAAGCGAAGAACAGAAAATATGCCAATTCATGTCAGAATACCTTTGCTTCTAAGTGGTTAGGGCCACAAAGAACAGCTTTCATTACCCCCCCCAAAAAAAAACAAAAAAAAAAACCCAAAACCAAAAACAAAAAAACCCCCTTAAAAATAGCCAATAAGACAAAGAACAGAAGAGCTCTCTAAATTCAAATAGTTTTCAGACCTAGGTCATGGATCAGACAAACAGATCAGATAGACTACTCTAGAAAATAAACATATTTCTGCTCCATAGGAGAGTAATGGGGGGAGAATCACATATAAAAATCTCAAATTGAGATGCAAACATCAGAAGGATAATCAAGAAGTTTAGATGTGAATCTCCTGGCAGTATGGGATGATAAAAGATGCAGATTACTAAGTGTATGTAATTAACACATCCTTCTTAATTGGTTCCTCCTCACGTCCAGGCAAATGTGGATGTATAACTCAGTTCAGCTGCTGCAGTTCAGCCCTCCTTAGTGAGGATGTGTGGGTAGACACAGTCTCCTTCTACATCTGTGTGGTACTTATTTATACCATCACAAAAATAGCCTGTATTTTGGTTTACCAGTGAAAAACACCAGTTTAATACTGAAAAATAAGCCAACATTTAAGCAGATCCATTTCTTCAACAGTCCCTTTAAAATGGCTATTTTTTCAGTGTATTGTTAAAACCAGCCTTGGTCAATCAAACACAGTTTCCTTGTTGCTGAGTCTTGATTGCTTCCATGACAACAATGCTATTTTATAGCAAGAGTATCCTCATATATAATTAAGGACACTATATGCTTGTTTATATTGAATTTAAAAGAAAACTTGAAGAACTCATCATGTTTCTTCAGTTGTGGTCTCTGGACAATACCATTAAATCATAAATATTCAAAATTAAGGTAATTTCATGTTCTGTTCTGTAATGGAGCTGTTTACAGACCTGTTGTTAAAGATTTAGACTTTTCCATTTAGAAAGGATTTAAATGATTGCCATGTTATTTGGAACCCACAAGTCATGAAAATCAAAAATAAACAAAAATAAAATAATACCCCTAAAACAAATAAACAGAAAGAACAATTAAAAAAAAAAAGAAGAGGAAAAAAATCACTGATCCACACATGAAAATAAAAATACAAGCTCATGCAAAAACCCATTTTCTCTGCCATGGAAGTTTGATGTCAATTTTGCTTTTGAGATTTTAGTTCATACTCAGTGTAACATTTTTTTTGTACATCAATACTGATGTGACAGTATCAAGGACTTTCACACAGAAGAATCTGAAGTTCAAAAGTAAAATCATTTAATGAATGCATAGCACATCCCTTCTTCATTATGCTGAATCCAGCCCTGGAGTTGGGCAATGCATTCACTAATTCTCTATTAGAAATGTTATTCTACATTCCTCATTTGTAAAATAGCATTTTAAAAATGTCAAGATGTTTGGCTAAAAAAGCTTTCATACCATTTTGAACTTTCCTAGTATATTTTTAAAAGCAGAAAATAATCCTTTTTTGCAGCTATTGTGTTTTATTCTGTTGAAGGTTGCTGGCTGTAAAACATTGTACCTCCCTTTAAACTTTTCCATATAACTTGATTAGACAGCACTAATCTCTAATGCTTTCATGTGCAAATTTAGGAGTGACCCGGAACAAGAGTTTCCTTCATCCCCATAGCAACCAGGAGGATGGAAGAATGCCACTCACCAGGCAATGCAAGGCAAATTTCATCCCTTTGATGTTAATTAACAAATTGCTTTCAGAAAAGTCAATGCATTTTTCTCCTTTAAATGTTTGTGATAAATTTTTAATATGTCTGGAAATGAAAGAAATACAGAAGCATTGGCTGCTGAGAGGGGAGTGTGGGCAACTGCCTTGGCACTGGTGCTGCAGCAGTGATGACCCCCAGGAAGATTTGCAGCAAGTGCTCATGAATCACCTTGAGTGAATTTTGGAACTCGGAGTTCAGGACTGATACCTCCAACTGGTTTTATTTCTAGTGTACACTCTGCTGTGGGCTCTGCTATGTGGAAGTCTTCCATCCATTTTCAGTTGTGAGCAGGAAAAAGTAATAGGTTAACACACCAAAAATTTCTAAAGATGAGGTTATAAGCATATCCTAAATAATTTTAATATATCACTTCTCACCTATAAATTTTGTTTGCATAGTTCTTAGACTGCTTGTTACTTTTCCTCTTTCCCCAACTGTCCGAATGCTTTACAAAAGTTATCAGTCCTTAGTACAAATTCCTTTAGATACAACTGAGCTGTTCCTAATTTTGCTGATAAGAGAGGCTTGAAAGTTGTCAGTCACTCAAAACCCACCAAGAAACCCCATCAGAGTTCCTGCTATGAAGGAATACTCTGATTTACTGGTTAACATGTTTAGTTCAGAGAATGCCTTTTCCCTTCTGCTCCTGTTTTTTAGATTTTCCAGGACTAATCACCTGGGTGAAACTTCATTGCAGAGGTGATCTGAAGAACTCCAGGTGATCTGAGGAACTCCAGCAGAATTAAGCTCAGGTGAAGCAGCCACACTGCAAACCAACCCCTTACAGACACTGATTTCATTGTTATGTGATGTGTTCTTATCAGACTCTGTCACTTTCACCTCGATCTTTTTTTTCCTGGTACAAATGCTTTCTTAAATAATGTTTGAGATCTTGGAGGTGACTGTGTAGCTCAGGTTACCTTCAGCAAGGTTCAGACTGTGCCCTGCTCCACTTGGGCCCTGTGGAGAGCAGAAGCTGGTGGGGTCACAGGGTGTTCAGGCACTGAACAAGCTGTGCTGTCCCTGTCCTTGGAGGTTTCCAACCCCAGAGCCTGGGCTGACCTTAGAGCTGCCCCTGCTCCAACCAGCTGCTTTGGACTTGCAACCTCCTGAGGTCCCAGCCAGCCCAAAATATCGTGATGGATTAAAAAAAAAAATCCTACAAGATGTCAGCAAGATATCTTTACTGCTAAAGGTAGAACAAGGAGCAAGTTTAAGCAACCCAAGATTTTGATGACACTTGCTGCCCTGAATTACCTGTGACTTCAGCTGGACTGAAAACAAGGCTCTGACTGGAGAGAAAAATGAAAGTTTCTCATTCCCAGCAATGACACATTAACCCCAAAAACCTTTCCTTCCCTGAATGCTACAAAATTCCCTCTGCAGTGTTGTTTTGCACCTCCCCATCAGTTAGGAATTGTGTGAAACTCCACAATGCTTTTCTAACACACACTACAGCAAAAGATTCTCCCTACCCATCACTTAAAAAACAAAACAAAACAAAACAAAAAAACAAAAAAAAACCCCAACACAACAACAAAAAACAACCAAACCAAAAAACCCCCACAACAGAATAAATCCCACTTGTCCTGTATTTGTATGTAATCTTATTTAACAAGCCTGCTATTCAGCACAGCAGGGAAAGTCCATTAGAGGAATGATATGCAAGAATCCCACCAGAGTGTAATGAGAGGCTTCTCAGAAGGTGAGAAGTCACCTCCTTACTGCTCTTTGCCTCAACTATCAAAACTAAAACACTAAACACGGATCTGCATGGCTGTAATCCAGAGAAGGAAAGCTGATGTGCTGTGTGGTGACTTCTCTCTCGCCCTAATTCACCCTCTCATGAGCTGCACTCACCTCACAATATAATTTTACAGTCCAAGCCTTTATCTGGGGAATTGCAGGTACTGACCCATGCTCTCAGGGCAGGTAGGAGTGGATGATGACAACAATCCCACAGGAGAGTGGACTGAAAAACTGGGAACTTGGAGATGCTTGTGAACCCTGTGTGCTCCATTCGATGGAAAGAGGAACATCCAAAGGTTAAGCTAAATTCTACAATAAGTTTCTAAATCAGAATTTTAAGATATAGTAAAGAGTTAAAAGAGATTCAGTGTAACCTTGTGTCCTGAAAACCACTTAGATTTTAATCCAGTGTCTGAAATAAAAATCCTCTTTGCATACAGTGATATGAAAAGCACTTCTTTCAACAAGACTTAAATTATTTCCTAAAGAGAACAGGACAGTTTCAAGGACTCCAAATGTGTTGGTATCTTGTGCTTGAATTTCTCGCTTAATATTTCCCTTTTTTTCAGGTAACATTTTAATTTTTCTTTTTTCTTTAAATGGAAAAAAAAATGTACAGAACAATGATATTTTGACCAGGCCTTCTGGTCAAACAGTTTTAACTGTTTTCTACCAAGCAGGTTTTCAGCATTACCTTTCCAAACTGATTTATATATAGGGACTGCTTTCTAAAATATATGTAGTTTCTGAAAATTATGACTCCACTGGAGAAAGTTGTTTTTCAGCCATCTGCCACTCCTATCTTCCAATTAGAGTGGTGCAGGCAGGGGGAGTAATCATGTTTACTTGGAAAAACATGAAAATATGCATATGCAATACAGTAAATAAAATTAAAATAAACATGAGATTTTGCATTCTATTTACTGGAAGTGGCTGGCTTAACTGTGCAACTGTTCAGCCTTGTATGTGAGTCATGCTAATGTATGAATTCATTCAATACAGTATGATTATTTTGCCAAGCAATATATTAGAAAACTCTTACCAGAACTTCCCAGAGCAGCCAGTCATATAAATTCATATCTTATAATGAAAACAGAAATCACAATGTAGTCTAATATGGAGCTACATAAGGATTGTTCCCAGTACCCTAAATATAAATTAATATATATAAGCTCTGTATAAATACTTTCTAAATCAACATATTAAACAAATTTATTATCAGAATTTACTGGGAAAATAACTTCAATTTGAGAAAATGGCACTAGATGACTGCCTGAGCATTCATCTACATGTTTCTTATGTTTTTCCTAGATACTTTTGTTACAGGTGCTACAAAAAAAAAAGTGAAATTTTATCTGTATACTGTACAATATATTATATTTAGTAAAGAAGTGCAAGTATGAGAATGTTTTGACAAGCATTAGGATGTAATAGCTTCTAAAGGGTCTGCCAGCAATGGAGGCTGGGCCCAACTTACACATTTAAGGAGACGTGGAAGTGGATATTTGGTAAAATACTGGGATACTCTCCATAAACAGCACTGCTGTAACATTGCCTGATTTTCTACATCTACAATTTTCTATCTATAAGAAATAAATTAACCTCAAAGTACTTGGAAAATAAGCAAGTGCCTGAAAATACAAGATCCTTTGAAGATGGACTGTGTTTGAAGGACAGAATATCTATATACATATATATATGTGTATATATATATTTGCAGCACACTGCAGCTCACTTCTGTAAGCAGTGAAAGTGCACACCTTACACTGAGATGAGCACAAAGGCTGAGAACAAAACTGTCCAAAATAATGAGAAGGCTTCATATTTATTTCAATTTCCATTCTTTGTTATTAGAAACAGAAAAATCCCCCCAAAACAAACAAACAAGAACAAAACCAAACAAACAGAAAATAAAATATCAAACCAAAAAACCACACCCACAAAAAAACAAAATAACAAGAGAACCCCACCAAAACCAAACAAACATCCCCTCACTCCCCCTCCAGAATAGAAAATAATTAATATTTTTGTCTACTGATGGTATTTCTATTGGTGGTTTATTATGACTACTCGCATACAAAAAAAGATTAGGATAGTAACAGTAGTTTAGTAGTGGTTCAGTGTCATGTGAGGAACTGAGCCAAATTCCTGCTGGCAGACAGATTAAGTTAGTAGACCCAAAGATTAGTAAAGATATTTCAAGCTTAAAGAAGGAGGAATTCCCATAAATATTTTGCCATGATCTGGATTCTCTCATCTTGAAAAGGATAAAGGAAACAAAACAGCAAAGGGGAGAACAAATTTTCTTTCTCTCAATGAGCAGAAACTCGCAGTGTAAGCTGCGAGAAGAAGAGGATGGCAGCACTAAAATCCAGCAAATCTGACTTTCAGGCAAAGACTTTCATTTACACACACACTCCATGAGTTGGTTATTCCAAGGGCAGCCCCTCACTGCAGAGCAGAGCCCTGCATCCCCACACCCCGGAGGTGGGAGCTGCCACAGCAAAACAACCCTACAAAAGAGACCAAGGGGAACATCCAGGTTGCACAGGTACCACTCAATAATAAATCTTACAGCAAAGTGTTGGAAGAAAGAGATGTATCCCAAATACATAAGCAGGCCTCTGAACATCAGGGAAACAATTCTGGCTGACAAAGGAACCCACATGCAGCCAAGAGGAGAAGAGCCTTCATTTGCGACTGGCCACCGAGCTGGGCAATTTCCTCTTTTCCCATTATGTCTCCTATTGAGACTCTCCATAGGCTCTCTATAGTTTACAGCAGAAGGCTGAGGGAAGGCTCTGTGTTGACAAAAGAGCAAAAACAGAAGAAAAGGAGTTGTGATTTTTCCTGCTTGATGGCTGAGCAATCACCAGGACACCTTTCCCTTATTAAACAACAAAAGGGAAATGTGAATATGTAATGTTTGTTGGTATTTTCTGTGCTTGGCAAGAAGCACTTTGCTTCTGCAACTGTGATGTGAAGAATCTCTTCATGCTGGATGGCTTTAGTCTGTGGGCACCCTGATGAGCATGAAGAAAGAATCACAGAAAGACCTGACATCAAACTGGCTGCCAACAACACCCTCACTTTACACCAGCATACAAAAAAGCGGAAAACAAGGATATGCATGAACAGTATGGGTTTCTTTTGCTAGGTATCAAGTCAATTGCTAATATGCTTGTGATATGAAAACATTTCACATGTACATCAGTGCTTCCAGGCACCCAGTTGAGACCATAGCAACAACAGATTTCACTGCATTGCTGCAGGAAAAGTCTTTCCTCCTTTGCTTGCTTCAAGTCCTTTCTAAAGCAAAACCAGTGACCACTTATCTGTACATCAGCATTCTCCTCTTCTCTGCATGCACACCCTCAGCACACTTGAAAAATACAGCAGGACTTGCTTACTTGTGGCTACATCAGAGAGGGCAGGAGGTGCAGGATCCTGTTCTGTATTTACTATCAATTCAAACACATTTTAATCTTAATTTCATGCCCTTTTAATGTATATTTTTCATTCTGTCATAATGCACAGCATTGTGTCAAAGTCACAGCACAGACTAATACAAAATAAATGTTCTGATGATGAGATGGTGAGATAAAGGCAGCTGCTTCCCCTAAAAAAATAAAAGAAACCCCTAAAGCATAAATATTATTACTTTTGTGCAATGCCTTATTTCTCTACAGCACTCCCTATCAGTTCTGCCAGGGGTGTACACTCTGTGCCACCTTCACTGCACAACCTCTAAATGATTCAACAGATAATTACTTATCACAACAGTGCTAGAGATGTTCTCATGCATCCAGCGACAAAGCATCAAGAAAAAAAACAATCTCAGTTATTGATATGAGTTGTGCTGACTTATGTTCAGGCTGACTGATACAGGCTATTTACATTATTATTTAAAAGGCTGATATTTTCCTGTGAAGTTTTGACTTCACATTCCATACATAGTAAACTGTATTGTATTTAAAAGAAACTTCCATTTAAGACATCGATAAATACTTGTATAATAAAAGACATGAGGAGCCTACAGAAATAAAATATAATCATCTATTAATGATATAATCATAATGCTGGTCATACTATTTTCATCAATACATTCTGTACAATATTTCATAAATACATGATGTCCATAAATACAGAATTTAGCTCAAAGAAGTGAGAGGTATGTTCATTTAACTTATTTATTAAATGTTAAAAAAGTCAAAGCACTAGAACTACAATAATCCTAAAATTGTGGGGTTTTTCCTTCCTTTTCATTTACAGCCCTGCTTACCCTGCCTAGACAGCACAACATCATGCTATGCTGCAGATAGCATTGGAAAATACCCCAACATGCTTTAAGTTTTCTTTTTTCATGCTTTTAATTTTTTTTCAGTATTTTCTCTTAGTAATTTGACATTTTCAAGATGTAACATGTAGACTGTTAGTGTCACACTGAGGATAAAGAATTTTGTGTATTTGTCTGCTGAATAATCACAACAACATGTATTTCAGTGCAATAATTCAAATATTTTAGCATTTAGTAAAGAGCTCTTGTCCTCAGGCAGCCTAATAGAAAACTTGTGATAATCTTCAGGTAGCTGAGACATTATGACATTTAATGCACAAAGCACTTCTCAGTTCTCCTGAGTGTGTAAATGTCTGCCTTCCATGAATTCCTGGTCAAACCCAGGTATTTCCCAGGTTCTAAATAACACCTATAGCAATAATATGATGCTAAATTTTTTTTTCCAATTTATATTTAAGGACTGATGTTTTTCAGTAATAACTACATTAGCCTGCTGAAGCTAAATTTAAAATAGCAAAGAAGAGGATTTTCATTTTTTGTCAGTATTAAAGCTAATTCTTAGACAAGAGCTGAATTTATTTGATGCACCCTATAAAGCTTGGGTTTTTTTATGTTCCAGTGTGTTACCAGGATCAAATGCTATTTATTTGCTGCAAACTGGTATTATAAATCAATTTTAGTGGCCAGCAAGGAAACTTCTGCTCACTGGGCCCTATATGTGATTCAGCCAGGCACTCCCTTATGTTGTTTGATAGATTTGATCCTGTTTTTAAAGAAAAAGCGTGGATACAGATGCATTTTACACTGCTGCTACATTTATAGGTCGTGTATGTTGTAAAATGTCCTTAGGATATCCTCTTTTTACTGTCCTAGATAAAAAAGAAAGAAAGAAAGAAAGAAAGAAAGAAAGAAAGAAAGAAAGAAAGAAAGAAAGAAAGAAAGAAAGAAAGA
>VZUI01084878.1:0-10087 GCA_013401135.1 Cettia cetti | reverse complement strand
ATTTTATTTTATTTTATTTTATTTTATTTTATTTTATTTTATTTTATTTTATTTTATTTTATTTTATTTTATTTCCTTTGAATTTAAGTTTCATTTTTTTGAACAAGTTATGAGAAAAAAAAAACCTTAACCCCATAAGGATATAGACATTCTAGTGAGAGAAAATCCAGGGAAATCTTACACAAGAGTCTGTACTTCATATTTCTCCAATCCAATGCAGGATATGGCCCACAGTAACTCGAGTGAGGAGGCACTGGGGTATACAGCCCTCTCCTTATAGGAAGTTGCCTAGGTTAGGCACTCAGGACAAAGCACTTTTCTCTTTTGTGTGTGGTTGTCACTGCAGGACACCAGCTTCAATCTAGAGCTCTGTTGTTGTCACCACTGGACTCCCCATGCAACCCCTACTGCAACATGCAGCAGCACAGATACTGGCATGCATGTAACAAACAAAATACTGTATATTTGAATCTCTAGAGCTTGCAGTACCCTCAAAAAAACCCCTGCAGGTGACATCACCTCACACCCATTTTTGCATTCAATATATGAAAATTAGGAAATTAACTGCCAATTTGAACTCTGATTCTGGTGTCTATGAGGATTTCACAGCTTTGTGAAAGATGAGGGGTGAGGATGGGGAAAAAAAAGAATTTTTTATTTAATGTAACTACAACTCCAATGTAGTAAAAGTCTAAAAAAAAAATGTTTCTTTCAATCACAGACCAATATTTTCAAGGGAAGTGTTATACTTCTGCCTATTAAGATTGCTTTATTTGAGTCAAGAGTTTGTCTGTTGAGTTACCTAAAATCAATCCTAGGTTTAAAAAAATATAACCCACTAATCTATTTGCAATTCAAATGTGAAACTTCCAACAAAACTGCAGTGCATCAACCCAGAACAAACAACTCATCAAACCCCATAAATATGGCATGATCCCAGTAATGAAAAATGAGCTTTGCAACAGCCTGTAATTAGCAGGGGAATGACAGGCACATTTTAAACCTTCCCCAACATATGGGTAATTATTGAAGAGCTATGACAGCAATGCATCAACAAGCCTATCCATCTTGCTATTGTTCTGCATGCCTGCTGCCTCTCAGTGGTGTTTAACAGGACATTCAGTAACTTGGTTGAAACCTCAGCACACAAGAGCAATAATAGGGTTCCACCCTTAAAGAGAAGAAAACTTTAAAAGAATTGTCACTTAGAAGGAGTGTTGAGACTCCAGATAAGCACACTAAAATATTTTATATTTACATCTGCAACATTTCAACCTTATAATTGACTGGTGGGAATTTTATAATTTCTGCAATAGTGGGTAAAAACATGGCCTAATAAAAAAGTGCAGGAAAAGAAAGAAGGAAGACCTGTACAAAATAGGTCAAAGAAAGATGACTGTGGTCCTCAACATGTTCCATACTATGGTAAACTTATTGCCCCAGAAGTATTTAAATTTCCAAAATATAAAAATTATTAATAAAGTTTTGCATTATCATAGTACCTTAAAGCTTTCCCACGGGGAAAGAAAAAAACTCACTGATGAGCATTGCCCAGAAAGATAGATAATAGACAGAGAAAGTTTGGATTCACTGAATGTACCAAACACACGGCAGCTAATAAAAAAGCACAGCCACTATCACCACCTATTTCAAGAAGAAGAACTAGGGCACAGGAAGAGAAATGGTCATTGATCTTTGTATTAATAGTTACAGGAATAAACATATCCTGCCACCAGCACTCATTTTTTTCTTTTTTATTTACATGTAACAACTAAGTAGGGCTCTTTTTGCATTGGTCATGCAAGATGGAGATGAAACAGGATAGCGGAAATAGAATGCTTAAATCTAATTATTCAGGCTTTTCACCCTAAAATCTCCTTTCTACAATCAGTAAACCTTGAAAATTGATTGCAGTTTGACTTTAATTTTAGATCTATAAAAAATTAGTGGGGACAGGAGAGTGAAAAAAGATGTAGAAAGGCGGGGTATAATATTCACCTTCACACTTAACCACTTCTCCTCACCTAAGTTAAACAGCACATGAAAATACAGGAGTGAGCTGACATCAATCATCCTTATGGATCTTTACTTTTTATTCATTGTTCTATTGATCCATTTCAGCATTATTTCATAGGTAGATTGCAATAAAGTGATTTCTTATTATGTCTCCATTTTAACTCATACAGCACATGACACAACAGTTTTTGAATGAAGGACAGGTACCCTAAGGGAAAGAACAAAATCCTGGGTAAAAGCACAGATTTATTGATCTCTTCTTCAATCATAATGATTAAAATCTAATGAAGCATGATTGCCTAAATAAATTATTTAGCTCTTTTTCCCTTTTCCAGATTCCAACTCGATGCACTCTAAAAAAAATAAAAGGAGTTTAAGCACAAAATGTTGAAAATACTAGATTCTTCAATCAGTGAGCCATGACAATGTCAAAAACATGGAAAATAACAGCATTTTACAGACAAGAAATATTTTGGCCCACAGCCCAGCTGATCAGCAAATCAGGAAAGAAAACAACATATCTTATGGAAAGGAGGGGAAGAGATTTTTGTCATCTTTTCTACTTTCTAGGCAAATTTAAGGGCATTGTTTTCCTTACTCACTTGTGTTTTCTCTTGTAATGGAACAATAAGAATTGTCACAATAACCATATTTGTCTCCTCTGTATGAGAATAGATCCCCTGTGGGTTAAGCTGTAGATTTGTTCCCATCAATTGAGTGCCTTCACCTCAAATCACAGGAATATTCAATTGCCAAGGCTTTTTATGACTAGGACTATTCCTGGGATATCCAGCCCTGTAGCTGAGATTTACAGAACAGGATGTGATATTCACAGAAATAAATGGCAAAGGATGCCGTTTGTTGATCAGTTTAAAATCTTGTCCCTTCATTTTAATTTGTTAAAAATTTCAAGTGTTTCCTCCAGAGTTCTTGATAAGATTAGAATATACAGTATATACAGTATATGTCCACAAAGAATGAAATATATGACACAGAAACTAATCTATAGTTAGTATGCTTATACATACCGTACATCTGAATAGTTCCTATTTTTGAATAAAAAACTTAATGAAATAGTAGAAATACCAGCACAAGAGAAGTAATACTTCTAGATGATGATGATGCATTAAAAATGAATGTGTCATATGAGCACCCACAAATTAACCTCTATGCCACAGCTATATAACATAGTTATCTATTTGGATTGCTAGGAAAACACTTGTGTATCAGGATGACTCTGAATATGTATAGGACTGCATAGAGGTGTCAGTCATTGAAAATAAGATTAATGATTTAAGCTAAAAAGATCTCACATTAACTTTCCACAAAAGGTCAGAGGAATCGTATAAGCACCCATTTTCTCTTGTGAATGTAACTCATGTAGTTTTCAATCAAGGACAATGTTTAAAAGTGTGCATGCCTAGCTTGATATAACCTGATAATGAGTTTTTTTAATAAGAGCAGTTATCTTTAAAAGTTACCTAGGTTTATGGAAAGCATTAGCTGGGAGATTTGACAGATGAAGCAGATGAGCTGATATTTATACAAACAAAAGTGGAGAGGTTCATTGAGGACTGCCTGCACTGGAAGAGAGCCCATGCTGGAGGGAAAGATTGTGAAGAGTCTTCCCCCTGAGGAAGAAGCACCATCAGAGACAACATGTGATGGACTGTCTCCATTCCCCAGCCCCTGTACCATTTGAGGGGAGGAGATATAAAAACCAGGAGCGAAGTTGCACCTGGGAAGAAGGGAGGGGTGGAGGGAAATCACAGAATCATTAGGGTTGTAAAAAACCTCTAAATTTATTGAGTCAAACCTTTAACCCAGAACTGACAACAAAATACACCATGGAGAGATACTGGCTGGGGGGATTTCTCAGAAAGAGTGTGTATTTATCCAGTGTGAAAAGCAGCATAAGGAGATGTTGACAGACATGAACTATTGAATTTATGAGTAACTGGGCAGACAATGATATTGGTGCTCAATAAATTTTCACTCAGGGCAACATTTATCCTGTGAGAAAACCAATCTAAATGTAAAGGCATATGATTTAATTGTTTGCCCAAGAGAAAAAACATAGAGGAAGATGAAATAAAATTAACATCCTAAGCTTTATGGAAAGGGTACAATGTTTGAGTCATCATCTGGTGCTTTTCTTCTGTCTCTCACAAGCACAAACCTCAGTATATGTGTCTTTCTGCCCAGCAGCTAGGCCACAGAATTACAAATGAGACTATGAATTCTGCATAAAATCCAGCATCTCACAGTAAATAATTTATATCTTATCCTTCTTGTTTCTAAGAGAAAGGATTAAATAAACCAATACTTTGGAACTGATGTATCAGATTTAGGCACATCTTACTACTAAAATTCAAATGCATTCTCATACGGGAAAAGAGACAAAAATCAAAGAAAACTCTTTGTCCAGGATAATCCTGCAGGCTTCCAATGGTGTTAAGAATGGACATTCCAACCCTATTCAACCCTTCAGTATTTCTGCCTCCCACAACAAAAGGATCAAGCTTCAGAGGAGAGTTTCTTCTAAAGCTGCATAGAATTTTGCACCAAAAGTCCCATTTGAAATAAAATATGAAATTACAGATTTGTGCATAGAGTATGGTATTATAAATTATTTTTTAAAATGAGTGATCAATAAACACAATACTTCGGCAACAGCTTGTGTCATTGGTGTGCATTATTATCTAAGAGTAAAGGGACAAGAAGCAGTTATTAAGAGAGTTCACTGTCCTAGATTTCGGAAGGAGGGAGTTAAGCATCCAGATGCTGAGGGGAGGCACACCCATTTGAAAGAAGAATGTCAAAGAAAGGAGAGTCCAAAATACTGTATTTGTATCATGTATTTGCTATAAGGCAAAAAGTAAACATCCCCAAAGTAGCAAGTTAGCCTCTGTGGATCCTGTCCTTAGGCACCTCATCTCCCTCATTAATAACAAAGAGAACTGGGGCAGCTGGGGAGGCACGTGTTGTTTTAGAATACAACACTTCAGTGCATAGGCCTCAGGTAAAACTTTTGGCTCAATGTGGAACAGGAAAGTTGAGAAAAGGAAATTCTTAAAGTAATTGAAGGATCATTTGATTGGGTAGTTCTGTAATGCCGGGTTGCTGGACCGGCTCTTTTTATTGCACAAATTATTTGAAAAGATGGACAGTAGTCAATACAGTTCCTCAGCCAGGTGTTTCAGAATAAATAATCTAATTTTTTCTTTATTGTAATTTGGAAAGGACACCTGAAAGGGTTTTGGGAAATATTTTGGACATTTGAGCAATTCTTAAATTACAAGTGTTAGAAATCTGGATTTACTATGGAAGCCTAGGCTAGTTCCTACTCAGAACAAATCCCTAATTTATGTCCCAAAAATTTCATTTTGAGTTTTGGAAGCCTTGAAAACTGTTTACTCAAAAATTGTTTATTCACAAAGGCATTCTGTATACCCATCAGTGCCTACCAGAACAAAAGCCTAATTCAAAACAAGAAAAGACCATTTATGGTTAAAAATTGCTTTCATTTGAAAAGCGTATTAGAAAAAATACCTTATGCTGACTAAATATTGTAGGTTTCCAAGACAGCAGCATGCCTTATGTTTTTCATGCTTTTGTTTTATTTAACTGAACTAGAACTTATGAAATTAGATTCAATGGATGCAGAACAATAATGGTATATGCACAACCTCATTATCCAACGTCTTGTTTACTCCTGACTGTGTTTTTAGAGGAAATAGCTCTCTTCGAGTGCAAGGAATAAAAGCATTTCAGTGAAGAAATTTAAACTTCACTCAGTTGATTAAATTTGAAAAGAAGATCTAGAAGACCCAACTGAAGTGTTGAAAATTATATTAGAGAAGAATTAAAAGGGAACATTTTATATACTTATCCACATTTATAGTCTAGTTTACAAGAAAATTTGGTATGGTTATTCAGGGTATTGTTAGATTTACAGTAAAGGAGAGAAAATCTTTATTGATATATTGAGAATTTCACTACCTTGGTGACTTTGTCATTTAGACTGGACAGAAAAAAGTTCTGCACGTGGATTGAAAATGTAATAAAGTGTAGAGGTAAGAATAAGATCTGAATACCTTCTTTCATGAATACTCTTTGATGAATATTCCTTTCTTCTGCCTCATGCTCCTCAATGAATCTTCACAGATAAATAAGAGCCAACTGCCACCTCCAAAAGCTGATATGACACAACAGCAAAACTCATGAAAAATAAAGCCTATAGCAACTCGAAAAGGCTAATTTAACTTGCCCATCCAAATGGAACTTTCTAAAGAAATTCTGTTCATGCTTCTTTACTTTGCAAAGTTCACTTGAATGATAATTTAATCATTGGCAAACTCTGTTCGTTTGCAATTCAGTATCTTAGGTTCATGCCATATTAGATGTTATCTCTGTGATTTGTGTATTGCAAGTCAAATCAGGGCTTTTCCAGCTGAATAGAGGTAGGAAGATTTGAGGATGTTTGTTTTCACACAGGAGACGCAGGATGTTGGTTTATTTGCTTCTCACATGTGTATAAGATTCATTATTGGAGCTGTGGTTATCCAAACAGAACTGCAGCATTCATATTTGGCTATGCCCAACACTCCAGAGCAAAGAGTGTTGAGGGTACTTAGCAGTGAGGCATCCTTGCATGGCAAGCCTTGAAATCTTTTGCCTGAGTGCATAATGCCAATCATTTTTTTTTTTCGTTTTCGTCCAGGACAGTTAGCACAGACTGAAATCAGAAAGTGAACTTCTGCTACTCATAATCCTGAAAGCAGTTCTCCCATCACAAACACTGCAGGATAATATCTAAATCTTTAGCAATTAGTCATCAGATAATATACAGATAACTGTCTGCACAGTGTTACCCACTTCTTAAAGAAAAAAACTTTCACTCTCTCAGCTCTGGCTTCCTTAGCCCTTAGGAATTTGGTTAGTTTCCATGTGTAACACATAGGAACAAAGGGTCTATGCAAGACTTCATTTTTTATTAACATGAGAGAAAATTTGCCCCACACTTCCTCTGCTAGGCTTCACTCAGGAATGTGTATTGTTTGAATAATGTTGACTGCCTCTGTTTTCTCTTTTTAAAGCCTTAGAATTTTTTGTTCTGCAGACATTTTTTATTGCATAGTTAGTGAAGCGCTTTCTACAAATGAAGATTAGAGTTTGGAGAATTTAATAAAAAACGACCAAACATATCAACATTCTTGGGTTACCAAATTATGTATTTCTGTTTTTCATCAAGTCTAGCCTCTTTGCAGTACGATTTTTGTTCAGAGAGCTATTCCAAGCACAAGAAGATGCAGATGTGGGTACACCTCCATCATAGACACAGAATATCAGAATGGTTGCCTGGAAAAGTAAAGCTCTTCTTGAAATAACAAACTTTGCTTGTTAAAAAAATTTTATCAGTAATCCATGGAAAAATTGCTTCATGTAGGAAAACTAATGGTTCTTTACATGGCAATGTCTCCTTCTACTCTTCTTTCCTTCATTCACTATATGTCTCTCAACCTCTGGATGGATAAGGCAGGGATTTTGCAAACAGGCTTGTCTGATCACCCCAAATCATCTACAGAGCAGATGTACCTATAAATCAAGCCATACTAGGATGGGGCAAAAGACAGGGAAGAAAATGTGAACTTATAAAGCAAACACCCAGTAGGACATGAGAAGAGCACTCAGATATCCAAATTAAAGAGTTTTCAAATCCTCACACATCCTTCACTGTGCCGGTGAAGTCTTTCCAGATCAGATGCACCATGACTGTCCATAAACTTTTTCCACCACAAACTGGATCAAACTTAACTACTTTACACTTAGACAGTGACTAATGTGGTATGACTACATTTATTAACAGGCAAACAGATATTTGGTGACTGGACACACCTACTTGAGCATAAGTTGTTTACACAAGAAACATTAAGAGCTGTGCAGTTTTATATAAGTGAACCTGGTGTTTTTCCTAATTGCTAAAAGTATATATTGTACATATTCACATTTATTCATTTCATCTCCAATGATAGAATGACAGTACTTATGAGAAGCAAAGCAAATCAAATGCAATTTGAGAATTCATCTATTTTCATCTATTCACTCAAACCAAATCAGCCTGCTGAGAATTGCAGTGATCATATGGATAATTAGCACTGTGATTGTTATATTTGTTTCTTTATGCGACTTTAATGCGTTGTTTCTCCCCCTCTTCTTTTTTTCCTCTTGATATTTTAATATGAATTGTTTAGTCAAAAGACTTTAATGAATCTGTGAAAGTAAATGAATTGTAAACTAACCACCCACGATGTCCCTTTGTCTGTAATATTAACTATGATTGTAGTCATTAATACAGATTTTTTATCTTTTAAGGAGAATTACTGATTCTTATAGAAACAGTAGACACTGAAGAGCTTTTAGTACAGCATAAAAAGTGGATCCAAACCCAGAGGTTCAAGTGCAAAGTATGAAGACAAGGCACATCAATTAACTGTGTATGTCACAAATGATTCTGATCAATATATTTTTTTTTTTTTTTCAGAGCTTGTGGTCTTACCATCACCTCAGTCAGTTAGAGGTTGGAGGCCTTATCCTCTTGACTCACTGCAGAAGAACTAGCTCATCATGTGAAAAGTCTTCAGATTTACCAAACATCTTTCCATAGTTATTAGGTTTTTTTCCTTAATATAAAAAAGCTTAATTGTAGGACTATATTGTGCAAGTGTAAAACTTTCAAGACGGTGTAAGAATGTGAAAACAGATACTTTGAATGGAATATGTTTCCAAGAGAGCCATAGGACTCTGATCTCAAATTACAAAGCCTGTACGGTCTTCACAGCTTATGTTCTTGAATATGGTTGAAGCAAAGGGATTTGTAGAGATATAATAACACAAAATTTTACTTTTTCGTGCAGAATTAGCTTTTCTGACTATTATTTCAATTTAGCTTGATTTTATGTTTGAGCTTAATTAAAGGACTGAATTCAAGTTCCATTTCACTGGTGTCCAGCACACTGGATATTGAAAAATATTTGTCTAAAGTCAGGACAAATTAACCCATGACTTTAGGCATATTATATTTCACCAGATACAATGAGATTTGGGAGCAAATTCATAGTGCTGTTAGGGTCAGTGATACTTCTTTTCAGACAACAACCTACAGAGAAGGAATAGATTGCAGAGGCTTCCAATGCACAGACATTTAAAATTTAACTACTGAAACACTTGTTCTTTGTTGAATATTTAACACAACTCTTTGAAATGTGTGAAAGTACCTGAAGAACTTACGTCTACTCCAGAAAACATAAGTAGATTATAGTCCCTGATGGATTTCAATTAATTTGTTCTGTATGGACAAGATTTTGAGCTGACAGAAAAATTTATAAGCCTAAAATGAATCTTTTTTATTCCCACCTATTCACTATTTTGAGGATCATGAAATTACATTTCATTATGACTCTTGCAGTACTGAAAGTAGTCTGGAAGAAGCAAGCATCTTATAATATAGAATATTTATATCTCTTAAATATGAACACTTACTAAATGACTCTTGATGGATACTCTAAAACTATTAAAATGAAGGATGACTGTTACATGCTTAAAAATAAAAACTTTTAAATCATTTCAGCAATAAAAACATTACAAAAATAACAATATTTTTCACATGTCCCCACTGTATTTAAATTTTTCCATTCTCTTGTAAGAGTAACATCTGACTTTACAAAGGCTACCAATAGTTTAAAACATAACTGCAGTTATAAAACTTCATGTTATTGTTCAGAAGATGCTGTCGTGTTTCTGTCCAGGATGATTGAGAAGAAAACAGAACTAACCAAGTTCATAAATAATAAATTACCTCAAAAAAAAAAAAAAAGGCAGCAAATCCCCAACAACCAACAATACCAACAATCAAACAAATGGCTCTTTTTCAAAGGCAAAATAAGGTATGGATTTTGATTGAAGAATTAATTAATAAAAGTCTGAAAAAATATATATACATATACATATACATATACATATACATATACATATACATATACATATACATATACATATACATATACATATA